>JAINUG010000009.1:4340063-4370063 GCA_029706075.1 Aldrovandia affinis | reverse complement strand
AGCAAACTGCAGACGTGATGTGAATACCCCCCCCACCTCCCCTTTCCACCACCACCGCCGGCGCGACGTCACGCTACAGATAGCACACAAAGAACGCCCGGCAACCAATCACAGAGCAGGATGTGCTCTGCTGCTAGGGTGAAACACACAGAGAGACTGAGAGAGAGAGAGAGAGAGAGAGAGAGGAACTGCGAGAGTGGGGGTTGGAGAGAGAGAGGGGGAGGGGAAGAGACGACTGTGTGTGCGCGCGTCTATGAAAGAGCGAGGGAGACGGGAAAAGAGAAGGAGAGAGAGAGGGAGAAGGTGCAGGGGGGAAGGGTCCCTCTCTATGGCTGTCAATTATCTCCTGGTGCTGGGCTTCCCTGAACAATGGCTGTGGTATGTGGTATCACCGAGGACCATCTGTGACAGGGCTGCCTGCAACAACCGAACTGGACTACACAGCCTGGACACGCTCTGACCGGCACGTCCTATCGCACGGCGACAGCAGCCCAATCAATGTCACACACACGCACACGTGCACACACACACATGCACACACGCGCGCGTGCGCTCACGCAGACTCACGTGCACACACACAGCACACGCACACAACACACACACACACACACACACACACACAGCACACGCACGCACACAACACTACAGCTGAAAATAATCTGCTGACAAGCGCACGCTTTTGCTGCCTGACACGCATATGTTCTCATGAGCCATTTTTATATATAGTTTTATGTGCTGTTGCATTGTTGCTGTACTTCACGAAACCTTGTATGTGCTGCTGCTCCTGGTCCGGTCGTTCTCTTTGAAAAGGAGATTTAATCTCAGTGGTAAATAAACTAAAATGCCCGTGCGATCAAATGCTAGCCAATGCTAATACAAAAATAGTGGCTAAAAAACTCCCGTTGCCATGGCGGCCAAAAGCCCTGCCTGGTCCGCCGCCGCCCGCCCTGGCACTGCTCCACGTGCGCACCTGCTACGCAGTCAGACAACAAACACCGGCGACACCTCACTGCGTACGGTCACAGCGCGCCCTACGGTACAATACCGCCACAAAAACACACAAAGTCTTTCCATAGAGCTCCACCTTCACGTGCCTTGCAGCGCATGATACCACCGTGATAACGCAACATATGCCATTTAGCAGGTGCTTTTATCCAACGACTTACGGTCGTGAATGCAAACATTTCTCAGCATACGCGGTTCCAATGGGAATCGAACCCACAACCTAAGCGTTGTCGACGCCATGCTCTACCCACCGAGCCACAATACAACACTGTTTGCTCATTGCTAGAGCTTTCTTGCTCACAGCTGCTACCTGCAAGCCACACATACCGTACATAGTTTGATTCCTGCAAGCACCAGGCGATTTCTATAGAGTCTATTTAGGATCTGTGGGCCAGTGCCCCCTTTGGAAACTTTCAAAACATTGTGTAAGTATTCTCTGCGGCACGTGCAACATATGCATGCCGTATGTTTAAGGACTGAATTAAACTACACAGCCGGTGTAAAATGATAATATTTGTGTTTGAGTACATTCATAACATCCTTCGAGTAAACTCAGTGCAGGAGTCTCAGACTAGTATAAATAAAAGTATTGTGTTGCAGAGAATTCGCCCCTGCAATGCTCGTGATGTTGTTTCTGAAACCTTCTGGGCAGAACTGAAGAGGCAGTATCAGAGCCGAGTGTTGTGGGATTGCCTGGCAACGGTGGCAGCGATAGCAGCCATGCCTGGTTACTCTGGCATTCACTGGCATTGCCATGCTATTGCTGGCAGAGACTAACTCCATCCACATTACTACACAGCAGTGTAGTTTACTGGTTAGGGTGGTTTACTGGGCGTGTAACTCAGAGGTTACAGGTTCGATTCCCAGGTGAAATACTGCCGTTGAGCCCATGAGCTGAATTGCTTAAGTAAATGTTTAAAAAAAACCTTTGTAAGTTTCTCTGGATAAGAGCATCTGCTACATTCCTTAAATGTAAAGAAAGAAATGTGCACACACGCTCAATGCAGTGACATAAAACAGACACATTTATGACACATTGCCATTTTTCACCTATGCTTTTTTCCCCCCCCCCTTCATTGTCATCAATGCCTACGATTGATAAATACGCAATGTGACAAACCATTTATCTTTCTCCCGACTAAACTTTACGCAGGCTTTCCCTGCTTTGATGTGTTTACTATTGCGCCGTTGCTAGGGACACGACTTGATTGGCACAGAACGCTGACAGATGTAATGCCGGGTAGCCACGCCCACGGGAAGGAGCTGACTCTCCAACCTGCTCACGCTACGGACCTCATGACATTCAGCTCCCCGCCAAGGAGCGCTTTCAATACGTTACGACACCGTGACCGAAAACGAGAAAAAACAGCAAAGAGGGAGGAAAGAAAGGAGAATTAAACAGTAAAGGAAAAGTGGTGGGAGGAGAGGAGAGAAGAGGAGACAGAGGATGAGGCAAGAAGAAAGGGGAGGAGGAGGAGCTGAAGGAGACAACAGAGGACAGGAGGGAGAGGAAGGAGAAAGTTTGGGGGGAGGGGGCAGAGGGGAAGCAGCTGGCGATGACAACGGTCGCTACGTGGGCCTGAGCGACTCCGTCGGTGTGGGAAAAGCTTCCTCGGTAACGGCGCGCAGTGAGGGAGCGGCGTGTGTTTGCAGTAACCACGGTGTTCTGTGCGCTGCTAGGACGCCTCGGGCTCAGAATGCACCGGGCAGGGGGCGCGCCCGCTGAGTGTGACAGCACGCTCAGCGACCTGCAGTGTGTGTGTGTGTGTGTGTGTGTGAGTGTGTGTGTGCGGGTATAATAATAATAGAATAATATACGCCATTTAGCAGACGCTTTTATCCAAAGCAACTTACAGTAGTGAATGCATACATTTTCAGTATATGTGGCCCCAGTGGGAATTGAACCCACAACCTAAGCGTTGCCAACGCTGTGCTCTACCAACTGAGCCACAGAGAACCAGAGGGTGAGTGTGTGTGTGTGTGTGTGTGAGTGTGTGTGTGTGTGTGCATGTGAGTGTGTGTGTGTGTGTGTACAGGTGTGTGTGTGTGTGCGAGTGTGTGCAGGTGTGTGTGTGTGTGTGTGTATGTGTGTGTGTTTTTATGTGAGTGTGTGTGTGTGTGAGTGTGTGTATATGTGTGTGTGTTTTTATGTGAGTGTGTGTGTGCGAGTGTGTATGTGTGCATGTGTGTGTTTTTATGTGAGTGTGTGTGACTGTGTATGTGTGTTTTTATGTGAGTGTGTGTGTGCGAGTGTGTGTGTGTGTGTGTGTGTGTGTGTGTGTGTGTGAGTGTGTGTGTGTGTGTGTGTGTGTGTGTGTGTGTGTGTGTGTGTGTGTGCATGTGTGTGTGTGTGTGTGTGTGTGTGTCTGTGCATGTGTGTGTGTGTGTGTGTGTGTGTCTGTGCATGTGTGTGTGTGTGTGTGTGTGCATGTGTGTGTGTGTGTGTGTGTGTGTGTGTGTGTGTGTGTGTGATGTGTGTGTGTGTGTGTGTGTGCATGTGTGTGTGTGTGTGTGTGTGTGTGTGTGTGTGTGTGTGTGTGCATGTGTGTGTGTGTGTGTGTGTGTGTGTGTGTGTGTGTGTGTGTGTGTGTGTGTGTGTCGGTTCTGAACTCCAGCCCTGGAGGGTCCACAGCCAGCGTTGGGTGGCGGGGGTCTCATTGAGGTGCGACTCATTCACTTCCTCACTGTCACCACAAATCCCTTATGCTCCCAGATAGAGCTCTAATCACGCTCGGAACATTCAGTACACTCACACACGCATGCCTCACACACACACACACAACACACACACAAACAAACAAACATGCACACACACACACACACATGCACACATAGTTGCGGTCTCCAGATCCCACACTAACGCAGAAATTAGGGATGACCCCACTCAGCCCTGAACGTAATCCCCTGCATGTCACACACACACACAAACACACACACAGGCACACATTCACACGCGCGCGCACACACACACACACAGACAAACAAACACACACTCCAATTGCCCAGCAATCCCTGGTGCTTGCCTAACTCTAACCTGTACCCTCTCCCCCTTCAGCCTAGAGGAGAACAGAAAAGGGGGTGGGGTTGCCATTAAAGCTGCATTGATAATGAGTTGTAAAAATCTGCACTTCTGAATGCGACCAGGAGTTGAAAGGAGGGCCGAAGCACAGTCGTAATTACAACACAATTAACGGCCTTAATTAACACACTCCATCCCCTTTCCTCTGACAATGAAGCCCCCCTGCCTCCCTCCTACCACCCCAGCAGGCCTGCTAATCCTGACACCCTCCAGAGCCCCTCCCCCCCCCCTCACAGAAAGCCCACACTAGCACATCTTGACCTGTGTCACTCGTCACAGCAGATAAGCAGCTGTGTCTCGACCCATGTGATGTCTGTCCCGCTCAGCGGCCACGCTGCCCCTTTGTCTCACGCAGACAGGAAAGCATGCGCTTACTGTCTGCAGGCGCACAGACTGGAGCCGGAGAGGAGAGACGAGAAGGAGAAGGATGACATGAAGGAGAACACAGACACGCACACACACGCACACATACACGTGCACACAAATAGAGCGGTTTGCATTTGTCTCATATTATTATTGTTTCTCAGAAGCACTAAACAAAAAATCTATTTAGATGATGAACAGCGCTTTTTACGCTTCCAAAGTAACAAACCCGGTAGAGACGGAGATATATATATTTTTTATCAGTCTCTTCTCCTTCATAGGTGATGAAACACTGCTAGTCTGGGAAGAAACTTCATGGAGTTTTCGCTGCTCTTGAAAATGCTGAGGATTTGACAACACAGTCGACCCGTCTGTGTTTGAGTTTGATATGACACGGAGCGGCTTCTCGCCCCTCTCTCATTCCTCATTCCCTCTCTTCTTAGGAACGAGGAACGGGAGGGGGGGGGAGACGCCGCTCCACGTCAGATCAAACTCAAGCGCAGACGGGTCAACCGTGTTGTCAAATCCTCAGTAAGATGGAGTTCACGTATCGCTGTTCCTAAGAAACAGGGGCTCAGCTGGAGCTCCCAGGAGGGAGGCGGGGGGGGGGGGGGGGGGGGGGGGGGAGCATTCAGAGTAAGGGGTCAAAGAGGGCGAGGGGTGGAATCTCTAAAGTTTAACTTCCACACGGCGAAGCTCGGCTGGACGCTATGTCCTTCCACACGTTCCGCGTGCAGTGTTTACCGCTTTCACACCTAGCACACTCTGTGGCCCATTTCCAAAGGCCTTCTGTCAGGGCTGTCCATTTATCCCGTACAAATAAAAACCTGGTCGTGAATACTTGGCCCTCACAGCACAGCTAGCGGAGAGGGATGGCCCCCACGACCTGAAAAGACAGAGTGCGAAAAATGTCTGCCCGATATAGCAGGAGGCTGTGCCGGCCTGCGAGCGAGAGACAGGACAGAACACCTTCCCTTCAGACTGACTCCTCCTGAAATGCTCCTGAACTGGTGCAGTGGATACCACTGCTGCACATCGAGAAGGTCCTGGGTTTCGATCCCGGCCGGGGCCTTTCTGTGTGGAGTTCTCCTCGTATCTGTGTGGGTTTCCTCCGGTTTCCTCCCACAGTCCAAAGACATGCACGTTAGGCTAATTGGAGACACTACATTTCCCATAGGTGTGAGTGTGTGAGTGAATGCTGTATGTGCTCTGTGATGGATTGGCGACCTGTCCAGGGTATATTCCTGCCCCTCGCCCAATGCATGCTGGGATAGGCTCCAGCCCCCCTGTGGCCCTGACCAGGAAGAAGCGGGTTAAGATAATGAATGAATGAATGAACATTAGCATGCCGCTTCAAGATATTCCGTCTAATGTTGTGGTGCTACAGAACCTTCGCCCCATCAGAGTAAGAGATTGTAACTATAGAGAGGTCAATTTTACATTTTGATTATTTGATCACAACATAGAGACCAGAGATCAGAGACCAAGCTTAAGACAAGTTATTTTTCCAGTTTAGATGAAGAAGTCATGTGCTAAGGGTACAAACAAAAATAAGTCAACTCAAGAACTAAAAATCACACAAAACAATCCAAGAAAAGGTCAGAATTATTATCAGATGGAGGACAGGTCTCTGTGTCTGCTATTCGAAGGTTACAGACCCGCCACAACAGTGCACTGTCACCCAAATGCCAGACATGCAGAGGGGAGTCCCCTCCCATTATGCCACTACCAAAACCAGGAACAAGATAAAGACCCACCCACCTTTTAACAAGAGTTCAGGGAGTGGACTCTGGTCCAGCAAGATTCAATGCACACAGAACGAGTTCAACAAGGTTCAATTGATATGGTGCCATAAACATTCTACTGCCCCGGTGCAAGCTGTTGCATAACCAGGCATGCAAACATGATGCATAAACAATATTGGTTCCTCTAAGAGGTTCACGGTCACCCCCCTTAAGCTTAATGCTGAGCCTTGCATTACTGTTAATGTGCTTCTACTGTACGATATTGACAACAACCCACACAGCGCAATATGAGTAATATGTACCTAAAATGAAAACTGACATTTCAAAGTCAGATGAAGGGTACCAAATTAGTTAGCCCTGATGTTGACAGAGCTGACACCAAAATTAACCCAAGAGAGTATGTACAAAAAATGTGGACAATATCTGAATGTCAACTGAGACAAGTGCACTTTCAGATGCATTCGGTCTCTGCTGTATATGTGATAATGTACAGGCAGTGGCCAAAAATGTGGAACCACTTGGGCAAATGAAGGACACAAAATATATTGAAAGCAGGGGCTTCCACACAGGTGTTGTTCCTGACTTAATTACGCAACTAACATCCCAGCATGCTCAGGGTCGTATACGAAAATGCTGGGCAGACCTAGTAGCCTATAATTATAGCTTGTATGGCTAGAAGGCAAGATCTGAGTGACTTTGAAAGAGGGGTGATCGTTGGGGCACGTTTGGCAGGAGCGTCAGTGATGAAGACTGCTCAACATGCTGCTGTTTCACGAGGAAGAGTGCCTGAGGTGATGTTGGCATGGAACTCTGAGGGAAAGACGTCATCAACAAAGGGTGTCTGTGGCCGGAAGCACATACTTCTGGATCGTGCATTTGTTCGAGGTACAAGGCTGAGCAGACGAGCAAGGCTAAATCAATTGATTGCAAATCTCCTGAGCAGGCAGTTTCATCTACAGCATTCCGTCAAGAACTCTACAGAGGAGGATACCACAGTCATATCATATTGGTGTTTCCACCTTTTTGCCCATTACCTGTAGATGGCACCTTAAGTCCCTGTAGTACCTCAAGACCACTTTGCAAATTCCACACAACAAGAACTACGATTATCCCACTGAGCTAAAGACCAAGGTCCCCAGCCAAGAATATGAATCACACTCTTCTCTTACTGCTTCTTCAGGGGTGACATCACAGTCTGTAGAAGACACGTGCATGCTTACCAACGTCTCTGAACTCGCCTACATGTCATGTCAAGCACTGCTTCCCAAACTTTCCAAGCCTGCGACCCACTTAATGAGTGAATACATTTTCTTTGACCCAGCCCTTATTGAAATGTAGCCAAACATATATTCAAATGTGGAGTTAAATAGTTTTAACATGGCTGCGTGTACACAGTGACTAGTGAAGTTCATACAACTAGTGGAGTGTTTAATTTGACCGGCGTGAATGCCCATGGATAGTGTATAATACAGGCTACAGCACCTTACTATGCCATGACCCTCCCCAACCCCTCCCACGACCCACCAGTGGGTCCCAACCCACAGTTTTGGAACCCACTGGTACAGAGTCTGACTGAAATTCGCAAAAGGGTTCCATGGGACTGCAGCCTGGCGATAGAAAGAGTTGATTTCTTTAACAGTAATCTCCAGAGAGGTTCTGTGGGTGGCTCACAGGCCACAGTGTCTGAGCAAGGCCTTGCGTTAGAACAGTCCTTTGCGTTGCGTCGCATGTCACTCTGGATAAAAGCATCTGCTGAATGCATGGCTGTAATGTAATAATGTAACGTGATGGGTCCTGTAACAAAGTCTGAAGGAGGAGACCGGGAGCCAGAGTAAAGTGCTCCAGAACAGGGGAGATGCGATCCCTCTGCGTGCTATAAGGCCTTTACGCACTATAAGTTGATAATGCTGCATTGATCCGCAATTACACTGTGGCCCACTCAGCCATGTAGATCTGGATGTAGCCCTCTGCTGAGAGGACCTCTCCTGCATCCTACAGTAGCAAAGGTTAGGCTGTGGCTCTGGTTAACAAAATGTTGTCTTTAAACCTAGCGTACAGCTGTTTCAATAATGCGGCCATTTCATAATATGTCCCAAATTACTCATGTACAAGTAACTGCCAAAATAAAGGAAGCACCAACATAAAGTCTCTTAATAGGGTGTTGGGCCACCACATGGTGCCAGAACAGCTTCAATGCACATTGGCATAGATTCTATACATTTCTGGAACTCTGTGGGAGGGATGCAACGTCAGTCTTCCACAAGAAATTCCATCATTTGGTGTTGATGGTGGAAAACACTGTCTCAGGCTGTCTCCCATAAGTGTTCAGTTTGGTTGAGATCTGGTGACTGGGATGGCCATGGCATATGGGTTATGTCATTTTCATCCTCATCAAACCTTTCGATGACCACTCGTGCCCTGTGGATGGGGCACTGTCATCCTGGAAGAGACCACTCCCATCAGGATAGAAATGCTTCACCACAGGATGAAGGTGATCACTCAGAATGGGTTTGTATTTGTTGGCATTTGCCTTGCCCTCTAAGGGGTTGAGTGGACCTAAACCATGGCAGGAAAATGCACCCCGCACCATAACAGAGCTGTCAGAACCCTTCATTTCCTAAAGTGTGGCAGTTACCTGTAGATGACATGGTTTAAACATGGTTATCAGATTGGAAGGCCAACATTTGTTCCTTCATTTCTCCCAGGAGTGGGAAGATTAGAAAGTAATATTTGAGTATAATTATGAAAAAATATGTCAGGATACAGAAAAAGAAAAGGGGGCCCCACAGTCATACTGTGCTGCGTGAGGAGAAATCGCAATACTGTGCTGAGGACAAATCGCAATATACAAATGTTTCCATTTATAAGATTCAACATTATATTACATTATTTCTCTGAAATGATGACTTGCCTCATTATCTGGGTTATACGGTGCCCACACTCCACATATCCATTTGCACAGTTGGATATTTACTGTGCGTGTTGCTCTAGGGCACAGCAGCAGTGGCCTACCAGGAGTTACATCCTTGTGCCTCCCAGCTTCAAATCTCAAACCACAACTTCAGCCTGAATTAACACAAGAAATGACTGATATTCTTTCACAGAATGACAAGGCTACCAGTAAAATGGAGCATAAATATGAAGAAGAGAAGCGGGTGAAGATCTCCTGCAACCGGTTTCCCCCAGTAGACCCTTTCCTCTGTTTCCCTACGTCCCCTCCCCCGCTTTTCTTGTTCCTAATATACGTGGGGAGAGAGGGAGTCTCCTTTCCGTGGCTTCCATCCACCTTGTTTTCCCAACCCCTCCCTCCCTCCCTCCTTCCTGATCGCTATTTATTTACATTCCTTCTGCCATGAAGCCTCAGGGCCATGCCCCGCCCCTGTCTGTCAGCCTGCAGAGGTCAGAGGAGAAAGGGCAGAGAGAGAGAGAGAGAGAGGGGGGAGGGAGGGAGAGAGAGAAAGGGAGAGGGAGGTAGAGAGAAAGGGAGAGAGGGAGAGGGAGGGAGAATGTGAGAGAGAAGGAGAAAGAGAGAATAAGAGAGAGAATCAAAGAGAGAGGGAAAGAGAGAGAATAAGAGATAATGTGTGTGAGACAGACAGAGAGAGAGAGAGGGAGAGACGGTTCAGCTCATTGGTCGCTGGTGTAAACAGGAAGTGTGCAGCACTGGGGGCTATTGAACAGGGACGGTGGTTCTCTGTGGCCCCCGAGCTGATGGTCCCTTCCTCCCTCACCACCATCAGCGTTTACAAACACAGTCCCCTGATCCGGGTCACTGCACACGTGCAGGCAGAGCCACACAAATAAAACACACACACTGGCTCGCACAGACACGCGTCCGCAGCCATAAAGGTGCGCAGACACACACCCAGACAAAACTGGTATTCCCTGACCTTTTATGGTAAGCCCTCAACGAAGGCTGAAGATTATTTAAACAGATTTATGGCCCTGTGACCAGGCAGCCTCTCTATACCTGTCAGAAAAATGCATTCATGTACACACAGACATAAACACACACACAAACATGAGCAGACAAACACAGACACATAAGCACATACACACATAAACACATAAAAATACATATTGACAAGAACAGGCTGTTCAGCCCATCTAGGCTTGTCATTTAATGACAGTCTAGAGAGTATCCAGCACTGCATCAAGCCTGGACTTGAATACCCCAACCTACCTACCTGACCTGGCAAGCTGTTCCACACATTGACAACTCTCTGTGTAAAAAAAACGACTTCCTGTTACCAGTTTGGAATTTGCCTTTAACTAATTTCCCCCTGTGCCCTCTTGTTCTGCTAGCTGAACTCAATCTGAAAAATCTTTGGTAGTAATACCCCCCACCACATACACACACATACACACACACACAAATGAACACAGAGATATACAAACACATAAAAACTGGCACAAATGCACAAACAAAAATGAACAATATATTCACAAGCCTATATAGAAATGCTCCATTCAAAACACATCAAATACATTTTAAAGGCTACTATCATGTTTTAAAAGAACATTTTAAATTGCAATGCCATCAGCCATGTTAACAATTAGTGTTCAGTTATGGCCATTATTTCCCATATAGGCAGTGCTTAATTTGTAAAATAAGAGATGCCGGGGCTCAACTCGCCTTTTTCCTACCTCTGTGTTGCTGCATTTCTGCATTCTATTTACATTTGTAATGTTAACTGGACATAACGTTGTTTAGTACCAGTTTAAAATACGCGTTGTTGTCGCACTTTAGATATTTATGAGCCCGGGGCTCTGATTCTGAGTAAGACATTTGCCGCTAAACTAATGGATCTTATGTCCTATTGAAGTATTGATAATCTGCATAAAGATGTCTACACAGCAAAGGAACTGGCATTAACTCATATCTCGTACATTTCTTGAGAGGAATTTCCAAATACCCTTACAATTGCTATGACAACTGAGATTTGCCCAGGCCAATACCTGGGGTTGGTATCTTTCGATATGTCTGCCAAATGTCTAAAACAGTGCCCCAAAATGGCATAGATTGATTCAAGATGTGGAAAAAACTATTGCCTTGCCATGGGGCAATGTGAAATTCTATCACACACTGTTAGTGTTAGAGACAGTGGCAACACCTCCATCATCTCCACCTGATCATTTGGGCATTCCTACCAACATACTCCCTGTGAGCTGGGAAACAGAGTTGAGCAATTTCCAGTACGTATCTCCATTGCAAAGGTATTGTTTCTCAATGGGATGCAAACTTAATAATAAGCAAACACTCGTTAAGGAATCGATTGATTCCTTAATTTGGCAATCGCCAGAATCCTTAATGGCAGGGTTGTCTTTATCTCCAAATAATTCAAAGAGTAAACCCCAAACCATTTTTTAAACGTTCTAATTGTTACTTTCTTCCTCAGGATGAAGGGAAGTTTGCATCCCGTTGAAAATGAAGCACTTTGAAAAGGAGAGCCGTCCCGGAAGTTGCTTGACTTTAGTTTCCGCTTCCCCGGTGTATCCCTCAACCCAATTGAGGAGTCGATCTCCACATGGGAATACGAGGGTGTGAAGAGTGCGTAAATGCTCCCAGTGTGTGCCCAAGCCACCATTATCCAGGTCAATGGATGATGCATGTGACATCACAGTGGAGGAGGCCTCCCCAACCCCTATCCTGGAGGACGGCAGGGTCTGCCGGTTTTTGTTGTTACTCCTCACTTAATTGACCAATTAAAGCAGTTGATTAAAAGGTTAACTCACGGGAGGGGGGAGGGAGAGCTGGCACGAGCATTGCCTCGGGGTATTAGCTTGTCCCGTGGAGGCGGGCAGCGAGTTTGTGGGGGAGGGTAAGATTAAAAAGAACTAGAGGGTATAATTAGCTACCAAATGGGGAGGAAAACGGGGAAAAGATCTCGAACAAAACTGTAAAAAAAATAAAAAATAAAGGTTAACTCACTTCACCTGGTTTATTGGGTCTGAACTTGTTACTGAGTTTAAGGTAAAAAAATAAAATTAAAATAAAAACCCTCCCCGCCCCTGCATCGCCAGTGAATAATTGTGAAATAATCAGAGGGAGTTCAGGTGGCTTCAAGTAAGTAACTTCAGGAAGAAGACCATGCTCTTCTTCACAAAGTAACAACGCACCTGGAAGCAGCTTATCTGCTTAGTAAACAACATTATTTCAGAGGAAATTCAGGTTATGCAACTCCTCCAGGGTGAGGCAGCAGGGTCACACCTACAATTTGATTCCTGTTCCCCAACCATTGCTCCACATCCCAACACTGGACCAACTGCATTACTATCACTTCCTGTGAACATGTAAATCTGTCCACATACAAACCATTCAACGAAATTAATGAATACAAGTAACCGCAGGAGAGCGCTAAAGTTATTGTGGATATCTGTGTAGGACACCAGTTTCAATCGAAGCAAAAAGAGGACGTATGGACAAAACCGTTTGTGGTCAGAGGGTCACAGCTGACCCCTCGTCAGAGGCTGTTTCTACAAGCTTCTTCACGTAGTGGAATTGGCGACAACCTTGTACAGGCTTGCGTACCGTAACACAGCACGCCTGCAGGTGTTTTTGGATTGTTCCCTGACACAATTTACAAGCCTCTCCTTCCACCAGACAAGCCAGTCCTGGGGGAAGGCACTGCCATAGTACGTGGCGGCGTCTGCTTCCACCACTGCACGCTTGCCCGAGGTGCGTTTGAATTCAGCGAACAGCCAAGGATGTTTGCGGGAAACAGTTTTCTTTGAACAGTGAAACTCGAACGGCTTTTATTAACATTCCAAATTGTTTGCATTCAACATAACCAAACACATCTCCCTCAGGCCCACACCACCCGATGCCGTTTTTGTTAACCGTTCGCTTATGTTTGCAAACATTCGTGGCGAACACAGAGCTAATGGAAAAAAAAGTTTGAAACTGTTTGCAAACATCTGCGAACGTTCGCCTTTGAAGCAACCCTGTCTATCAGTGGTGTTCCGTGCGACCTTTTCTCTCCCCCTTTGTATTACAGGTTTTGTGGCCCGAACTTTGACGACAACGACATTTGAAACTTACTGATCGAAACCTCTAAGCCAATTTAACGCGCTCTTGTTAAGTCGCTTTGAATAAAAGCGTCTGCCAAATGATTATTGTAAACTGTATACAACAAGCAATTTTTCCTCCACCTTAGACTGGAAGGTATGCGACCGCCCTTATGGGCAGGCTGAACTTATCCTGGCCATAGCTGAGACAGACTAGTGAAATTTTGCATTGACATTTCAGCCATTTTAGCAGACACTTATCCAGAGCAGCTTACATTTTTACATGCTATCCATCTATACGGCTGGATATTTACTGAAGCAATTCAGGTTAAGCATCTTGCCCAAGGGTACAATGACAGTGGCCCACCTGGGAATTGCACCTGCAAGCTCTAAGTTACAAGCCCAGTTCTCATAACCATTGTACTACCCTGCCTCCACAGCAGATCGCGGGTGAATCCACCTAAGAGGGAGGTTTTTCTCTTGGGGGCATTACCAAAAATACATATTTTCTCTCTGTGTATTTTCTGCCTCTGTGTTGTCAATAAAAATATGAGGCCTGGCAGATAGGAACATGATTCTGAGGCTGGAAGTTAGAATCTGAGTAGAGGCTGAGTAGAATTAACCATCAAACTATCGTCCAATATTCTCCATGTCAATATTTCTCCATTTCTATCACAGTGCACCATCAATGTAACATACAGCACATGGTTTGAATCTATCTGGCGCCCTTTGCTGAATGATGTCCGCGTTTCAGAATAGATGCCACTGTTTCAGTTTGCTTGGACAACTGAAAATAGATATAGCATTTGGATGAACTGCGTTGTTGTGAATGCTTCCTTTGTGCATCGGGATTTGAAAGCATCTCTGCATGCATTGAATGCATTATGCAGTTTTGCAACAACAATGCAGTTTTGTTTTCAGTATTAGCTGTGTCGGTAAAGAAGAGATATACACAAATGAACATGCTTAGGCAATTTGAGAATGAGAATACCCTGGATGTGAATAGGACATTTGTATAAACGATATATAGTTCCTTTAAAAAATGTATGCATTGTCTTTAATTACCTTTTGTGCGCAGTACTTTATGGTGTCTTGATTTGATTATGGTAATGGGATTGATTAATAAATAAAGTAACACTGATGGATGCTGTATTCATTACACTGGTGCTCACTGTTCAATATTTCACAATTATGCATCGATTTCCTTTAGTCTCAACGGTTAGACATTATATTTGTTGTTATTTTCTTTTCTTCTTTCGTTTGGTGCAAAGAAATGTTCTTTCTCAAGCTGCAGTGATAACATTCGACCCCAATACCAGAGTTGAGTTATAGACAGAGGCCTTTGCCACGGGGGTTAATCGTTTCCGTGTTTGAGTTAAGACATGGTCAGCTTTTCTGATAATGGAAAATTGTGTTGTCAATTGTGCAAAATCTGCAGGCTACTCTGTACACAGCCCCCAAAACTGCTATTGCAATTCAGACACAAAGCGCCGCTGAGCTGCTGTGATGATTTACAAGAGTAATGAACCACATCTTGGTCTGCACACTGAGCTTGGCTTCTGCACACTCCGGTGACAGGTAGAGGAAACCAAGGCCCTACAGTGCAAGAGGCCAGTTCCCCTCGAAAGGCCAAAACAGAGGGGTGGGGGGAGGGCAAGAGCTAGTGAAGAGGAGAGCAGCACAGTCTGACATTTGGGGTGGCAGCTGGCGAACGGTGAATTTTTTTTGTTTGTGAATATGTTCTCTAGAACAGTGGACCTCGAAACTTTCCGGGCCCACAAACCACTTAAGGAGCGAACGCATTTTGTCATGATGTCAAAACAACCGTGCGTGCGTGCGCTGCCGGTAGTGTAGTGCGTATAGTAAGCACAGTGTTTAATTTGACTGGTGTGCGTGTCAGTGGAAAGTGTACCTCAACCCTTCAGGCTGAACCCTTCAGCACTTCCCACGTCCCACCAGTGTGTTCTGACCCACCGTTTGGGAACCCCCGCTCTAGGAGGCTGTCTATAACAGGATGTGCGCAGTTCAATAGTTCAATGCAGATTTTGCATTCTGATCACGCTGTTTGTCTT
Organism: Aldrovandia affinis; assembly: GCA_029706075.1. Taxonomy (NCBI): domain Eukaryota; kingdom Metazoa; phylum Chordata; class Actinopteri; order Notacanthiformes; family Halosauridae; genus Aldrovandia; species Aldrovandia affinis. Next base: position 4,354,791 of record JAINUG010000009.1, on the reverse strand, counting down.
ATTAGTTTAGCTGGATTTTTTATTAGCAGGCTGCCTGTGAATTCCAATTGGATAAAACACTGGAAAAATAAATTACTTAGGATGATGAGGTCTAATGTGCAGTGGCGTACATCGAGAGAGAAGTCATCTGAAGCAACTATGTAGATATGTATGTATATATTTATGCTGTATGTATGCTTCATAGGCGTAACGAGTGGGGGCGGACGGTCCCCCCCAATTATTTGTAGATATAAAACATTCCCATTCGGGTCCAGTGGTTACAACGTTCGACACTGGCCACGGAGACCGGGGTTCGATTCCCCGTCCCGCCAGAGTCGGCTCTGGCCGGGAGTGCCACCAGGGGCGCCGATTGTCTGTCCGCCCTAGGGAGGGGGGAGCGAAGCCGACAGGACGTTCGCTGTGCATAAGAGTGGCCCTGTAGTACCAGGTTACGGTTGACGGCCTGCTGAGTGCCGTCTCGGAGGAGACGATGCTTCACCTTCATCACTACCGGTCGCAGGACTACGGCAGCGAACTCACATTACTAGGGGGGGATTGACATAAAAATAGCGGGTCTAATTGGCTACTAAATTGGGATAAAATGGGATAAAATCTTTAAAAAAAAATAATAATAATAAAACATTCCCATTCATTATGTCCCCCACAATATTTAATATGTGGTTACGCCCTTAGTATGCATATCATTTTACCTGTTTTCTCTCTCTGTGGCTGGGTACAGATTTGAACAGGTGAATCAGTGTCAGTGATGTGTTTGTGTTTGTGTGTGTGCGTGTGTGTGTGTGTGTGTGTGTGTGTGTGTGTGTGCGTATGTCATCGTCACAATGTCAGCTCACCTCCCAGGCGCTCTTCTTCTTCTTCAGCACGTCGCACTTGCGCAGCTTGCATATCTGGTGGCCCACCTTGCGGTTGAAGCAGTTGCTGCAGTCGCCGCAGTTTTCCTTGCGCAGGCAGGGCACGCACACGCCGCACCTCTTGCGCTTCTTCTTCTGCGCGGACGCGGCGGCTGCGGCCATGGCTGCGGCGGCGGCGCCGGGGGGCTCCGGGGGGCCCAGCAGCGGGAGGGAGTAGAGCCCGGCCTGGTGGTGCTCCGCCCGGATGTACTCGGCCAGCGGAGACGCCCTCCCCATAACCCCGCCCCGGAGGAAGATCTTGGGGTCTTCGTCACCGTCCAGGGAGAATTCATAAATGTCCTCCTGGGGTGGCCCTGGGCCTCCCCTGGGTTTGGGCATGACGAGGGTCCCACTCTCTTCCACTTACGAAGGAATGAGGAGGAGAGGGAGGAGGGAGGAGGGAGGAGAGGGGGACGGGCTGTTCTGTCTCTGCGTGGCACGGCGCGTTGTGTCCCGGTATTTGGACTCTGGTGCGGTTGCTGGGGAGGCGGGTGGGGGTTGCCTCTATGGTAAGCGAGCGTGTGTTTGCGCTGTAGTTTTTAAAAAGTACTGGTGTGAGGAGAGCGGAGACGGCGAGCTCTATTCCGGGAGGCTAACCCTGCCCATGCTGTCTGCTTCCTGCGGTCCCTGGAGGGTTGGGGTTGACGTGGTCACCGATATCACCAAGCATCCTTCTACGCGGTCATCGGGATCCTGGCCGGAGAAGGCCAAAGGGAGGGGGGGAACCAGGGAGGGGGCAGGGGGTCAGGAGAAACATGCTTGCACCTGCACACCATTCAGATCTGTGGCCAGAAGACAGCAACCGTAGCTGTGGAAACAGGAGTCTGGGCGTCATATGAATACTGGAATAACATACTGGAAAAATATTTTGGTTTGAGCAAAAAATATATCGAAAAAGGCTTTTTATATTACATGATAATGAGGAACAAATAATGCTCTGCTACTACTTTGCACTTCTACCAAGGTGCACAAAATAAAAGACAAATTGGATATACATTTGAATATAAATGGATATAAACTTTAAGAATGGGAATATTTTTACTTCCATCAGTCTCCAAGAGCATATTAAATTCTTATATCCAATACTACATGATGATAATGATATCTGTGTGTTAGTGTCATCTTCCTCATAAGAAATACACACTAATATTGGTAATTAATATGTAATAAGTACTGGTATAACAGGTTTCTTCTGTTCACATTTTGTAATGCTACTCACATTACATATGGCACCACTTAACAACAGACAGAGACTGGGTGCTTGTGGGGGGATATGCCATTTAATATTAATAAGTACGGGTTATTTTTAAAGCACTTTCTTAAGTATCACACATTACATTTCAAGAGCGTCTTTGAAATGCGTGAGTAGAACGTTCAACCAGCAATACGCATTAAGCTCAGAGTGGTTCAAATCTGGTCTGGTGTTTAAAAAAAAAAAAAAACTTGGACAAATATCACATACTAAACAGATACAGTACGTGCAAAGTGTGAGAAAGTGTTAGGTTATAATGGAGAGTTCCCAGGAGGAGAGGCCTTTGTTTGCCGCTGTTTGCATGAGAAAGGAGGGCTCGTTCATGCCCGCGACGGCGCCCTTTGTTCGGTCGTTGGAGGCTCCAGTCAACCGTCAATAAACTGAAATATTTTAACGCCGTCAATAAACCCCATCACCATGTGTCCTGTGTCCACACTGACTCCGTGTTGGCTTTCGAGCTGTCTTTCCAATACCTGCCAAATAAACCTACAACTTACCTGGTCTAAAACGGAATGTGTTATTGCACAATTCCCCTCTTTCCGACTCAAATTTCTTAAATCGCATTTAACGTAGAAACGACACGTTATAGTTGCATTACCTATAAAAAGTATGTTTCTTTATTCTGTAACAAGCAGAAATATAAAATACATGACGTTTTAAATTACCAGCGCAATGCCCTGGAATATTGAATCATAAAACATAATAAATTAATAAATAGAAGTTGGAACACTTCTGCTCTCCCCTTCAGCAATGTGGCGACTTTTACCCCCCAAATACATAAGAATCCATCTGGAGTATGAATTACAGAATGTGTACTGCGGCAGACTATATTAACCCAGGAAAATAATTAAAATAAAAAGGTGTTTTCTTAGCGAAAAGAACTGTATCCTAAGGCCGCATGCAAAAACTAGAAATAGCCTAGCCTATTGTCTGACAGAGAAACATTATACCGGCATAAGTTAATGCCTGGGTCCACATTTTCCAGTTAGACGGTTAATGGTAAAATAACGCCAGTGATGTTACCGTGCGAGCTGTCCAGACAGTGGCATTTAGAGGGAAATCACCGAGCGGTATTATTTCCGTCTCACGGCAAGGTTGAAGCCACAACACTTACACACAAGAACAGTCATTCGCTGAAATCATTTCTGTCATTTACACATACTATATCCCTCGGTTTCACTTCAACGTGGAAATTTCCCATGGCTATTGTTCATCTAAGCACTCTTGATTGTTTCATTTGGAGGAAGTCGCCAAATAGAAACACAACTCATGTGTTTAAAAAAATGATTTCAACAATATAATTTGCTACACAGGCCTATGTATCACCAGTCAAAGAACAAAACGGTAGGTTACGTCTCTAACTAGATGATAATCTCAGACAATGATCTTTTTACTAGATCGTGGGCTACATCAAAAGAAAGTTTAAATACCACGCACGTATACAGGCCAAAAAGAAACATGCCAAAGTTTAAGTCCGGAGAGTTAAAGTGTGACAGAATAGTAACACGCGCTCACTCTCTTTTGCACGTGGCTTATTGGATACATTTCAACCCATTGCCTGGACTGGCGGAAATATAACGAGAAAAATAGGTTAGAGATGGATCCGTTGTAAGGCCAGTTCGTAAAATAAGCAGTTATCACTCCCGGATAATTGACTGTTTATTCAGAAGTGACAGTTTTTTAACTGATGAGACAAATTCGACACATCAGCAAGACCCCCCTTTACCTTGAGAAAGCACCACCCCGGGGAGCTCTTAATTCAACAATGCGGTAACGATAACCTTGCTGAGCTAACGTTAGGCTACCTACACAAAGAATAGTCTAAATAGCATCGATAAGGATCAATTAAAACACTTCGGGCATTTACGAAATGATCACAGATAAACAGTAGTAAACATTTGCGTAAACACCAGAAGACTTCGCTGTTTAAGGTTAAGTTAACTCCAAATGTGTATTAGACTAATTACTTTACTGGTGAGAAACAATTCACTCTCACCCGGAGCAATACACATCATTTTCCATTGGCATCAAGTCGCGAGTCGCACGCCGAATGTCGCAGAACAGAAAATGAAAGAGTTAAATCCACATGTATAAACGTGCATACGTACCGAGCTTAGCGGGTGGGTCTTTAAATGTCTGCTTTCTTTCCACTTGAAATGTGTGTAAATGCAGCCAGAAATATACAGGAATATAGTTTTTTTTAAATGTATACCTACACTGGAAAAAAAAATCCTCAATCTTTCTCTCTCCGATCTAGCAATTACTCCACATCAGATAATAAAATAAGTTGTCAAAGGATAAAGGAAAGAGTTACACATGAGCACTAGCAATGTTAACTCCACTCTTGTGGTATTCTACCCTTAGATCTGAGCATTCTGAAAAATGAACAGAAAGCAGCTAACCAAATACAAAACGTAAACTCTTGGAATTTAGCACACTTATTCTCGGTAAAAGTCTGAGGTCTTCTTAGAGTTAAAAGAAGAAGAAGAGGAGGAAGAAAAAGGGGGAAAACCTTGCTGAAAAGTGGTTGAAGTGATCAGTAAATTGCGGAGTGGAGTTCGATCATTGCGCTGGAACGAGAGGGTTAAATTCGCTTCGTGGTATGACGTCATCAGCATCGGGTTGACAGCTGTCATTTGGAAAGCCAATAGTTATATCAAAAATATCAGTAAATAGCAGAGTAGCACAAAATAATTTGTAGAGAAAGTGTGAGGTACAAATAATATTTTATATTTCTTTAAGACAGAGTAGGTCTAACCTATTAACTCATGTCTCCTGTTCCTAATAATACGTCAACCAACACCTCCTATTAGCACATACATATGGCTATGTATGGGTCGTCGGATATTATTTTAACAATGTAAAAAAATAATACATTTTACACATTGTGGGGTGTTTTACAGAGTACAACAATATGTGCGCCTTTTAAATCATGTAGCATAGAGTAGCCTGATTGAGTCACACTGCTTCTATACAAAATGCAAAACTGAAATAACTGCCACTAACAAGAATATAATGACCGAAATTAAACGTTGGTGGCTTAATATGGAAAGGGTTTCAAGAAAAGCGCCCATGATGTACCAACACCCGCCAGGACACTGTTTACGGTTCTTCCAGGGGAATGGAATTTTGCGTCTAGATTCCTAACTATTTTTATCAGTTTTCTCAATACATTCGTTTAAATAAGAGGGTTGTGCATCCGCCTTAATAGCTTTTACGATTTGTGGCCAGTCTTCCTTCTGGTTCTGTAGTATCTGCAGGCTGGGTGAGTAACACTGTTAACCCAAACTAAGATAAGAAGGGACTACACCATGAAACAGTTTAAACGCGGTAGTAGATTTAGGTGAGCATTATCAATTTGTACTATAAATTGTGAAATTATATAGAAAATAATAAATCTCTCCATTGGGGAGAGCTTTAAAATAAATATATTTTAAATACTGAAATATTTTGAAAGAAAGTTAAGAGAAACACTAATGTCTACTATTGGTTTACCATGGTGGAGCAAGATTCACAATCTAATTCAAAATGTAGTCTTCCAAACTGGATCAATTAGCTTAAAGTCCTTCTCGGTTAGTTGCAGTTTACCGATCTTGATTGAGGTCTGTTATCATTTAAAGATTGACAGCTTTCCAATTATTATTTTGGCATGCCAAGTAAGTCTATGGTGAATTGTACTCTGCTTGAAAGATGCCCATGGAATCACTTTATCTATGTGTAAAAAATATGTTCAAAAGAGACGCTACCGCTACAATTTCACATTCAGATTGCAAACAAATAGTCATAACATTGAGTTATTGTCCTGTTACATATTTGAATATTAATGGCCATGATTATAAAGTCTATCCAAGGGATATCCGTTTAAAAAAAATTTCACAGACTCTGTAATCTCCTCCTTGGGTGTTTTGACATTTTACTTAATAATTGTATCTGTTTTTTTATATAAACGTATAAATAAAAGGCCAAGGACAGAACATGAGTACATGCTAACGCTGAAATTCAGTCAAGAATTCAGGATGGTAATTATGTGGCTGTACCAGCCTACTGAGCTCACAGCCATCGAACACAGGTCCTAATAGAGGTGCAACGCAAGACAACGAACGCCGGTTGCACGCAAAAGACCGCTCTCAAGCACACTTGTTCCCACGTCTTTATTTTCACAGCACTGAAAACCTTCATTTTAACTTCAATTTAATTGACTCACAAACACAAAAAAAACACAACGAAAAAAACCCCACTAATGCAAACCTATGACACTCTAACCCTAGAACATTCAGCAACTCTGTAACCCAGATAAAATGACTTTATAGAAGTCAGCAACCCTGTCGCGCGACGTCATCCAAAGCTCACGTTACACAAATCACCAAAATTCTGCCCTCCGATCACTATGTAGGTGTGTTATCGACAGGTGCGGCGTACGGTTATTGGTCCCTATATGCGTGCTGCATACTTACGGGTGTATGCGTGCAACATGAACACTGTTTATGCTGAAGTTGCAGAGTTGCAGCTGAGCTTTGTAAGGTATAATTCGACGTAGGTATAATTCTTCCCCCCTTCAATACAATATAACATTCAATCCAAAGTAGAGTTTTAGTGAATACGCTTCTACACAAACCGACATCCACCAATGTCTAGCTTCCTTAGCGTCAATGCCTGAAAACAATGGGATTCTCCGTACCTGCATGTAAACATGCATAGACTCCCATTGTTTCCGGACATCGGTGCTAATTACGCTAGCCGTTGGTGGATTTCGGTTTGTGTAGAACTGGAAACTAAAACACAACGAAAACTCTTCTTTGGATTGCGTGCTACATCGTATTGAAATGGGAATAAATGACACCTACATAGATTTGGGGTGAGCTATCATATGAAATGATGTCTTAAGATGTAGTTCTGTTTTTGGTAGGATGCAAGTGCCTACTGAATAACTGAGTCACTCTGAAGGTTAACTCAAATGAGTGTGGGATTCTTAGTGTGAGGCGTACCGAGGATGGAAGGACAAAACTTTCCATGCAGTCCCCAGCGTCAGTGCTCTGACTCTACTGTTGACGAGCAAAAGGTGGGAGCGTTAAAAACCGTTTGAGTGAAAGCTTGGGACAGTGGTGTGGGGGCTGGATGTCCGTGTGGGAAGATTGCACTGGGCGGTGGTGGAGGAGGTAGACAGAACAGGGCCCACATTGATAAAGCATCTCAGAGTTGGGAGCACTGATCTAGGACCAGGGTTTCCCCTGTCCATATCCTGACCTTATCCCTTATGAGCCGAAAGGCAAAACTGATCCTTATTCTTAGCAGATTAATGAATACAGGCCCTGATCTGCCTGTATTCATTAAGCTGCTAAGAATAAGAGTGCTGAACTAGGGTCAGTTTGGCCCCATCTCACATCCTAACCTTATCCAATATGAGCTAAAAGGCAGAACTGATCCCAGATCAGCACTCCTACTCCCGAGATGCTTTAGGAACACGGGACCTGGGGAGGGACAGAAGAGTGGTGGGGAACGGAACGGAGGGGTGGGACAGAGAGGAAGTGGTGTGGATAAAGGGGAGCGGAGGAGGAGGGGGGGGGGGGAGGAGGAGGAGGGAGGGCGGGAGGGCAGGGCACTTAAAAGAGGGGGAAACAAACAGAAAGCACCTTATAGCACTAAAAACAAAGAACATGCTTTGAGGAAGGGCGCGGCCCTGTGATTCTCTTTCAAGAAGGGTAGTAATTAGGCAGAAAGGAGGGACTCATTTCAGGCTGCAGCAGACAAGCTGCAGACACAGATACACTAACACACACACACACACACACACACACACACACACACACACACACACACACATTCTTAGCTTTGAGCATGTGACTTTGGAAATATTTACTATACATAGTATTCAGTGTGTAATGTCACCCACCCCTTCAGCACCGTAGCCTGCAGCTTGTGTGCGTAAAATCTGAAATGCTTGCACACGAGATGCATCATTGCCATCCCTTCTTTCTTTCTTTCTCTCTCGCTCTCTCTCTCTTTCTTTCGCTCTCTCGCAGTGTTTGGGGTCCGGTGGATGGAGCGCTTCAGCAGCCAGCCTCTAAGTTCGGACCTGGAATTTTCCGGCCTTGGTCATGTATTTGATGCCTTTGAATGGTTTGTACTTCTCCCCGTACATGTCCAACCGATTCACCTTCAAACCTGGCGGGGGAATGGAGAACAGGAGCCATTAAGGTGTGCAAGGTGTTAGAGATGCACGTAACACAGTGGCTCTCAATCCTGGTCCTGGAGAGCCGCAGGGTATGCTGGTTTTCGACGTTACTCAGCACTTAATTATGTATAAGACCGTTTAATTGATGACTGACCTCACCTCACCTGGTTTCTTGTGTCTAAATTGGTCGCTGGTTGTAAGGTGACAACAAAAACCAGCATACCCTGAGGCTCTCCAGGACCAGGATTGAGTTACACTGACATAACGGATACACTTTCTTTCCACAAACAATACAGAAAATACAAGATTTGTTACCTGTGTTCATTCATTTGTGTCATGAAAAAAAAAAAAAAAAAGTATATAAGCATGTGTTCTATCGCTTTAGGACACTGCGTTAAATAATGGATGAGGTGTTCCTTTCAGACCAGTAGTGACTGTGCTCACTTGCTCCACCTGGTGGACATCCAAGGGAGAGTTAATGAGGGACTTCAGAGCGTGTCACATGACACTGTGTGCTGTGCTGCCCGAGCAAAGTCACTGCTTCATGCTGCTGCTGCTGGTGCTGCTGGTGGTGGTAGTGGGAGGTCATTCTGCCAGCAGAGATACGTTATCAGCGGCGAAGAGATACACGCTCCTCTGCGCTTTACAATTGACGCCCTGTCTCGGCACCGCTAAACCTGGACAGTTCGGTGGAAGGCCGGGATCGCCGATAAGCAATGAAGAAGGTTACTAATTTGATTGTAAGTGATATGCATACATTGATAACGAGCAGTCGGTGCCAAAGCGCGGAGAGGACACGGCTGGAACTCGCTGAGCAGGAACTCTATTTGCGTAGCAGGGAGAGGGAGGAGTGCACGGTGTGGGATCGCACTCTTGATTAGACGCCTCTTTGGTCTGTAATTGCCGCTCGGCGTCTGTAGCTGGTTATTAGTGGCCTTTCCGGTGTGGTGTATTTGGCGTTCGGCGTGCGCTGCTCGTGTTGAGATGCCTCCAGTCTGTATTCCGCTTACAGTAAACAATGTCTTTGCTCAACACATTTTCGGTGAGTGTGGAGTCAGCAAACACCAGTCTCTTCAGTCTGCCTGTGTACCATCTGAGATGTATCCACACTCAAACAAGATCTGCACTCAACGTTTTTTAAGTTAAGACTTAAAGATGAAAACGTTTTGGCATACTGCCTTCATTGGTGAAATAGTGTTATATATATGATATGCAGAGCAGTATATATGATAGGCAGGCAGTGTGGTATAATGGTGAGGGAACTGGGCTTGTAACGTTAAGGTTGCAGGTTCAATCCCCAGGTGGGACACTGCCATTGTACGCTTGAGCAAGGTACTTAACCTGAATTGCTTCAGTTAATATCCATCTGTATAAATGGATTGTAAAGAAATGTCAACTGTAAGTCGCTCTGGATAAGAGCGTCTGCTAAATGCCTGTAATGTAATGTAATGATATACATTATAAACATGTTGGGGGTTTTTTTATATCAAGAAAATGCATTTTTGGGGTTTGCTGCCAAGAGTTAAGTGCTTGATAACTGCCGACCTGAAAATAGAGGCCCTGATTGGTAACTCCTTTCTAATGAGCTTGTTCACCTACTCCCACTCTCTAGCACGAACTACCTGTTTTACATTTAGATAACTTACCTGTTCAGGTGTTTTTGTTGTATTATGTATTTTGTTGTCGGACATATGTAGGTAGTCACAAATTGAGGCATGGTTGTCAAATTGACATAGATATCTTGCAGTAGCGCTTTAGTGATGTTGCTCATATACTCACTGGTCTGGGAGTGTGGTTAACCAGTTCTGTGTCATTTTTGCTCATAGCACTCATAGCATGTGGATGCACTTATGTTCTCTTGTGTTCTAAGTTGCTCTGGATATGAGCATCTGCTTAATGACTGTAATGTAATGTAATGTAATGTACACATGTGGTGATGTTTCGGAGTTAGGTACACGAGACTCTAACAGCACATAACACTGTTTCACCGATGAAGGAAGTGCGCCAAAACATTTGAATAGTTATCCTTATCTTAACTGAAATGCGTTGGGTGCAGACAGCGACTCGTGTTGATCTACGCACCTGCGCTCTCAACCCGAAGGGCTGAAGTAAGAGTGCGAGCTGTTCCTACGTGAGCCGCAGTACCTGAGATGGCCATCTGCTGGATCTTCAGCTGGATGTTGATTGTGGGATTCTCATCAGGTTTGGAGGCTCCGGCCTGCAGGCTCATGGACCCCTTCAGGCTGGGCAGCTTCTGGGGGTTGATTTTCCCCACGTCCCACGACAGCATCTGAACACAGCAACACAGCACAATCAATGCTCGACACGCGCGCACAAGTATCCAGAGTGACTTACAAAAGTGCATACAAGAGGTTCATATAATATAATATATCATCCAATGCAACTTAGTTACTTGAATGTTAGTTCAACATTAGTGAACGCATACATTTGTCAGTATATGTGGCCCCAATGGGAATCGAACTCACAACCTAAGCGTTGCCAACGCCGTGCTCTACATAATGAGCCACACAGAACCACCACTGTTCCAAGACATTTCCAAGACATTTGTTACACTGTTGAAAGTATGTGTTATTACATAACTTATCACATATCTTTAAGTGCCATAGCAGGCGCAAGGGGAGTTTGAGGGAATGGCTAGTTTGAGCCAAGAAGCAGTTTAAAAAAGTGGATTTGAGTGTGCAGCAGAATATGGACAGTGACTCGGCTGTCCTGACTCTAGAGGGGAGCTTATTCCTCCACTGAGGTTCCAGAGAAGAGAAGGTGACCTGGATGAGGGACATTCATTATTGGGTTCTATTTACAGATAGTATAGTTTTGCTATAAATCAGTCCCATATGATATCATTGTTTTTATACTGAATCCATGTTAGTTTTAACATGTTTCTTTAAAAAAGTACTTTTAGGTGTTTCCTCTGTTGCACAGCAAAAAGACACAGCAAAGAGCATGCCCATGCTAATACCTAATTCCTGAGTTCTGGATTTGAACACCCTCGGGGTCTTCAAGTCTAGGCTTGACACAGTGCTGGATACACTCTAGACCAGGGCTGTCAAACTTTGGACCTGGAGGGCCACAGTGTCCGCAGGTTTTTGTGGTCTTAGAAATATGGACTCCTTACCCAATGAGTGACTTAGATGAATAACTTAAGTGCTGAACCACGCCAAAAACCCGGAGACAGCTGCGGTCCTCCAGGACTGGAGTTTGGGGCCCTCCTGATCGAGACTAGGTAAATGACGAGCCTAAACAGGCAGAATGACCAGTTCTCTCTGTCACGTTTCCTTCCTGCTGTTATGTTCTAAAAATATCAGAGGACCCTGTAATTCAACCCTCTCGATTTCACACAGCCATTCAAAAAAAATAATAAATTGATCGAATCCGATTGGGGGGTGAGGGAGCGGTCACCTTGGTCACAGGGTCGAAGGTGTAGGTGCCCTGGGAGGCGCTGAAGTTGGCGTTGAGGACTCCGCGGGGCAGCTGGCTGCTCACCAGCACGGCCTCCACGGCCTTGCCCATGGTCTGCTTGGGCCCCAGCGTCAGCTCGAATCGGCCCTGCGAGCTGCCCTCGCGGAAGCTGATGTTGTGCTTGACGTAGACGGGGATCGCCACCAGGCTGTGGACGCAGCGGAGAAGAGCGGACACCATCGTGACTCACACGCCACAGGCCTACAGCGCACGGGAAGTGTGTGAAGGCGGTAGAGGTGAACACAGGCACACCCAGGTAACTTCACAGGCGCAGGGCACAAAGAAAATAAGTGAAAAATGAAATAAAATGTCCGCCCTCTTTTGTAAGCTCCCAAAAAAGTGTTTTAAGGAACTACGCTCCGACCCAAACAGGTCTTCGTCAGGTACAACTACCCAAACACGTGAGAGGGTGGGGATATATGTAGACTAGAATCTGGGCAGGTCCATAAACGGTGTGCAGATGTTTTCATTTTTCAATTGTGTGAAAGCACCATTAAACTGTTCAGTCTTTGGCTTTCTTCTGTTTCAGAGTGGCCTTTGAAACAGAACTGTGAATCTGTACCAGTGTCCTCTATATATACTGTATATATATATATTTTATTTTTTTCCTCTTTACTGTCCACTGTATTATAATGATGAAAGCTTTAGTTTGCAGCCAATAATGCAATGTGGTAATAGCAATGTTAAGATGTTTTGTTAACACAGCTGACATAAAAAATATTCTGATAAACATGAAAGACAGAGGTAAAAAGTTAAAAAATGTATATCAAGGCAAACAAGTGTTCATATGAGAAATAGATTTTCCATTAATAAAATAATTTTTTAAAGTTTATTACCCATTTACAACATCCTCCCTACATCTTCACTATTATCACAAGGCACAATCATCATGTGTTTACTGTAACTCGTTTTCTAAGTCCAAAACTGCAAATAATTAAGATCAAATTATAACAGTATAGAATCGTGTGCTAGTTTATTGTCCCATCTTTCCAGCTCAGTTCAGTCCCTGTCTACAGAGAGCCTACCCCAGTTCTTCTGCAACATAAACTAAGCAAGACTGCACTTGTGAGCATCAATCCATGTTATGATGGAGATGTTGGCTGCTTTTATATCCTTCTTTTTATATCGCTAAGTTGAATTCTTCTTTTTTTAGCAATACACAATGCTAGATTAGGGACATAGGACACACAGGACAGTGGATATAGGACACAGGATATTATGCAACAGACATGACCCGATTACAGCAGTGTGTGAGAGACAGATGACCCGAGTAAAGGAGTGGGTGTGAGCCACATTATTGGAGTATAGCAGTGTGAGACACAGAGATGACGCAAGTATAGAAGTGTGCATGTGACAGAAATGATCGGAGTATGGCAGTGTGTGACACAGATTACCCGAGTATAGTTGTGCGTGTGAGACAGAGATGACCCGAGAACACAAGTGTGTGAGACAGAGGTGACCTGACTATATAATGTGTGACAGAGACGATCTGAGTACAGCAGTGTGTGACACAGATGACCTGAGCAAAGGAGTATGTGTGAGACAGAGATGACCTGACTATACAGTGTGTGACAGAGACGATCGGAGTACAGCAGTGCGCGTGACAGAGATGACCCTGGCGAGACACTCACTTCTGGGAGCTGACGTGGTAGGACAGCAGGCGGAAGTTTCCGTCGGGAGGGATGAAGGACAGGATCCGCTCCGCCTCCCAGCGCTTGAACCGGACGCACGGGTGGAAGCTGACGTCATCCAGGAGCCGTGGGTTCTACAGGCGGGAGAGAGGCAGAGAGCATGATGGGATTTGCACTGAGCCTGAACAGGAACTCGGCAGATACTGGCAAAGGCATACATGAATACGTCTTTAAACCCTTTACATTGCAGGAAGAATTACACACGACCGCTAACAGAAGAGGGTTCAACTCTGGTGGAACAAAAAGGTGGAAAGGTTTTTTTTTCTGGGCAGGAGTTATGTTCAAAAGACCGCCCACGTGCCACTGCAAAGCCTCAAAAGAAAATCGGGACTGCTGTGCACACAGAAAGCAGTGAGAGTATTGCACCACACGCACTTCTGTCTGGAACACCGCGTCAGTGCGAACAAGCAAATCCTTTCAGCGTTAACGTGTCACTTTTATCAGTTCAAACAACGCACCTTTGAGGGCGGGCTCTCGGGACGGCCCCGCAGATGTTCGGGCGCTCACTCGGTCTGAGCCGAGCGTCTCCGAGGGAGGGAGGGAGGCGGCGGAGAGACTCACCATGAAGGAGAGGGTGAGGTCGGGCATGCCCGTCAGCTTGACGCAGGCGTCTATCACTCCCTGGATCTCCGCTGTGATGGTGGAGCCTGCCAGGGTGACAGGATGAACACCAACAAATGAGAGGATGAACAGAGCCGGGCCGAAGGTCTGGGCCATCCTGTGGTGCACACTAGATTTATTTATGCTTGTATGCATGTACTGTACATGGGGTAGATGAAATAATAGAAACACCAAATGAAAAAGGACCCATATTTGGAACCCTCTCTGTATGTACTGTATATACTTCTTTATTCGTTTGTCTGTTTGTGTGTTTATTTGTCAGGGATAGCAAAAAGCATTGTTACAATGTTAAAAAACAACTCGAAACGCTGCCCTTTTGAGCTGAAGAATCCAGAAAACTAAAACCAAAGACTTTCGCATTCGTTTTTTTCAGGACTCAGATCAAAATAAAGAAAAATGACTTTCTTTGGCGCCACGTTTGAGAATCTCAGCTTTGATATTTGCTCTTGTGTTTTCCGTTTTTTTGGCTGGGTAAAGACGGAGTCATGGCAAACGAAGCTGTTGTGACAGAGAGGGCTGGTTCTCTTAATCCCCACTGACAATTAATTCATTGACGCGATGTCATAATTTAAAGCCACCCACACATCACTAGGCCATTATTGAAATGTAGAATTAATAACAG
>JAINUG010000009.1:4227563-4337563 GCA_029706075.1 Aldrovandia affinis | reverse complement strand
TTTACACCATAATTATAAAGTCGTTTTTGTGGACTGCCCCATGCTGCTAAAAACAACACTTCCTTCCGTTGGTTTAACTCCCCAAGTAGCTTCACTGATTGTGGAATGTTTTTAGCTTGTTTTATAATGCAACACAACAATACACAAGACCACACACAAATCACGCATGCACACCCTTCCTTATTTTGCTGTTGTTGTTTTCGCTGTAACAATAACAACTGGGTGCCCACAAGTGACACAGTGGGTTCTGTTCCCTGTCCAACTGTGTGCTGTCTATGGAGGTGTTCCCAGCACTACATTCTCAACCGAGCCACACTGGCCACTGTGTGGACCATGCTCATGCAGCAATGCAGACCGGTTTACCAGGACAAACTGCACCATCTCTGGAGAGGCACACAGGAGCATGTGTGGAAGTTCCCAGAGACACACAAACACACAGATATATACAGATACACACAGACACATATACATGCACACAGATACATACGCATACACACAGATACGTATGCATACACAGATACACACACATACACACAGATACATACACATACACACAGATACATACGCATACACAAGGATACATATACATACACACGGATACATACGCATACACACAGATACATACACATACACACAGATACATACACATACACACAGATACATATACGTACATTCACACAGATGCATACGCATACACACAGATACGTACACATACACACGGACACATACACATACATACAGATACATATATAACACACACATATATATATATATATATATAACACATATAACCACACACACACACACACACACACACACACCTGGAACGTGTCCACCACTCTGTGCAGGAACTCGATGACGAAGAGCGGCGGAACCTCGCTCTGGATGACGGCCACGAAGTAGATGCGGTGGCGGAGCACGCTGATGAGGTAGTGGTGGGGGGTGGGGATGACGGGGGGCACGTTCTCTGGCTCGCTGGCGCGCTCCTGCGCCTCGAAGAAGTAGTCGCACACCGAGCGGCTCACCACGCTCTTCCAGTGCTTCTCCAGGAAGATGTCCCCCGAGGAGTTGACCAGGAACAGGCTGTGGATCATCCTGACGCCGGGCTGAGGAACCAAGGGGGGGGGGGGAGGGAACCGGACTCTTGAGACGCTCTGGTCCCTGTGCCTCCAAAACAGGGGGTCTGACTCTGGTGGTCTGTCTCTCTGTTAAGATCACTTGTACGGATGTTTAGGTCACTGCCCGGTCACACTTTGACTCTCAGCGGGGTCAGGCAATCTTCTGAGTAGCCTGGGGACACCTGTGAGAGAGAAGGAGAGAGGGAGAGAGAGAGAGAGAGGTGGAGGGAGGAACCAAAGACACAAAAGAAGAGTATCAGCAGGAATGGGGAGGGGAAGCAGAAGAGAGAGCTAGTCGATATGTGCTGCTTTAATATTCAACAGCGATATCAAGTTCACAAAGATGGAGACCTGACTGTCACACATGCATGCACGCACCGGCGTGTGCGCGCGCAGAGACGGTTAACGCGCAGCCGATTCAACGGCGTTTTAGGTTGTATTCTTTTAAGACATTTTTCTCGGATCCATATTGGAATAACTTGCATCCGATTGCGTATCTGTTGGTGCGTCCAGCTTCCTCCTCCCTCTTTCCTCACACGGTTGTCTTGTGACAACGATATCCTCGCCACATAGGCTAAGGTTTATTCGCTTCAAAATCAACATTATACTCCAGCAAAGTCGGTAAATTGCTTTACATAACGGTCAAGTCTATGCTGGTCATTCTTATGAGAAAGCAGTACTTACCGTACTCGGTTCCGTTATATTTTTCTCCCTTTTTTCTTCTTTCAATGGAAAGACTAACAGGGCCGTCGCTTCCTTCTCCGTTGTTTGGACCGAAGCAGCGATTAGACGGCTGACGTCCACCAGAACCAATCAGAGAACTCGGGAGGCAGGATTGGCCAGCCTCCTCCGGCGATTATTGGTGCAGGATGCGGAAATGAAAAGGCGTCCGCAGTAAACCTTCATTGGACGGTGATCGGTAAACAGCAACTATCATGGCCTGGTATTGGCTCAAACAAAAGAGTACAGCGCTAAGGACATTTTGTGTCAATGCAACATTGTGTCATCTCGCACAGAGGTAGATTTCATTTTGTAAGATATATAGCAACGGTCCTTTCAAGAAAGCTTAGCCACCAAGCTACTGATATAGCTAACATTGCTACGATTATGAAATGTGCCATCACTCCAGGAAATTACCCTTTCCGTCATGTAATTTTAGACGGCAACCGAGCAAAAATAAAATATACCACATCCGATTAAGACCACGAGTCTTGTTTCGCAGGATTTTGTCTCTTTGTGTATTGCATAATGTATGCAAATACTGGTGCTATGTTGTTGGACCATGGCTGTCGATAAAATATGCAGTATAATCACAAAGAGTTCCGGGTTTAATTAAAAATTAAAACGCTTCATTGTTAAAGAGCTGGGATGAGTTTGGCTGTCTGTTCAAACTGCTACTGCTAAATGCTTAAAATGTAAATGTTCATAGGCATTCACTGCTTAAATCCTGTAAAATTGTTAATCTACGCGTACACACAATCTTGATCGATACCCATACATGATGGCTGTATCAGAGTCTATGCAGCCCCTACTCTGGTCTGATACCAGCCGTTTTTCGTAACGGTTTGAGTTGAGGGTAGAACGCACGATGCATACAATGGTGTGCTGTGTCCGCCTGGAAGCAGGCCTTTTCAGTGTCGATAAACTTGCAAAACTCTGGAAAAACGACAACGTTTATCTTGTGGTATCCGTTAATTAGGATACGCATATCGAAAGATTAACGCGAAATAAGTTAAAACCTCTCGGTTTATATTGAATACGTTTATCTCATCACTTAATATAGCCTACATAGAAAGTTAACTGCTTTGAAATTGGGTTAGATTCGCATACGGTACACTGTGACAAAGAGGAATTTTAAACTCCGTAGAGCTTTGCGACAGGGAGGGGGCGGGGTGGGTCACGGACGACATCACTGGATATTGTTCAAAGTCATTCTACCGAAGGACACTGCATCCGGGATACAATACCTTACCAGTTGCAACCGATAGTGGTCATCGTCACACTGGCATCTGCGGCGCACAACACACCGCGAGCTTATAATGATAGGGTTTTTAATATTTTAAACATGTTAAAAATGAACAGATACGATACAAAAACAACGTTGATATGGTACTCAATTCCAACGGTTGATATCTCAAAACTATACTATATTTACTATAGGTCCAAACTCTCAAATTGTCACCTGGACTACGGATACATAAACAAAAAAGACCTGCTATATATCCACCCTGCTCGTACTTACCCATGTCGTTGAATCTTCAATTAATTTACGTCCACATATTAATGTGACGTGTGCGCAGCATATTGATGATAGATTAGTATGGTGGTACAAATTTCAATTACACCATCACTGAAATATCCAAGACATGAAAAACAACGAACAAGAAGTGCGATCACAACTGAAATGGCTCAACATAATTTATTTTTTGTTTTATGTTAAAATGTACAGAGTTCTTTTGAAAGTACTTGCTAAGAAAGAAAAAACGATTAAGTGGAAATACATACAGGGACAAAGCAGAGAGAGAGGGAGTCGGCCGCAGTCGACCTTCACTGAGCGAGCCGCTCCGCTCACTCTCCGTCTCTCACGCTCTCTCTTAGCTCACGACTCACCATGTACAATTACAAAGGATACAAAAAGGGAAGCGATATAAACAGACAGAAATATACTGAGCTCATTTTTACATGCCTCTTAGACGCAAGGAATTCGTCCTATACACACACAAAAAAATCAAAACAAAAAGAACGCTAAGTGACCTTTAGATATTTGTTTTTTCCTTTCGTTTTAAAATAGCGTTAATATACTACACAAAGATAGAAAACTCTAGAGATGAGATGGAATGGAAAGGTTAAAGGCATCTTAAATTCACTAAAAGTGAGTTGTAATTTTTTTTAGTTTTGAATTTCTTATTAATATTACCCAAGAGTCGAGCTAAAAAATACCTTTTGTTTTTTTTTCCTGAAACAGAAGTGAAAAAAATGACAGTACCAATATCAATGTCAGAATTTTTCTTTTTTTATATTATAGAAAAAACATTTTCTCTACAATAAGTTTCTAAAGTCAAAAAGAGTCAGCTTGTGTCATAAAAGAAAGCTGCCCAGTCTGAAAAAATTCAGAGAAAAAAACAAAACAAAAAAAACAAAAACACAAATAATATATGAAACGTCAGGTCTGTAAGAAAGTATCCTCATCAGAATTTGAACACTGGAACAATGAACGTCTGGTACAATTGTCTATATCCCTCATCCTAACTCAGTCCAGGACAGTGGCTATTCTCACATCTACATCCTGATGCGTGCGCGTCTGTGTGTTGGTGTGTGTATGCGCGTGGAGGGGGTGGTGGCGAGGGGAGAGAAGAGTCGATAAAGCTTTGAATTCCATCGTTCGCTCGTTTCCGCAAATGTGACGGGGGAACCGCGCGCTAGCCCGATACGCTCCTTCTGAACTCCGGTTTCAAAAAAGCAGCCCTCTTCGGGCTGAAGGGAGAGCCGCTCAATGAGTCAGGGTAAGAGACTTCTGACAGGAGTCAGGGTAAGAGACTTCTGACAGGCGTCTGCGCTCGGGGGGCGCGTGGGTGGGCCGCGCGGATTAGAGCGGAGACGTCGAAAACGTTCAGCTCCGCAAAACCCGCTTTTCCCCTTCAGAGTCGCTCCATCTGCCATTCTCAAAGATCCCCCCTCCCTCCCTCCCTCTTTCCCATCAGTAGTGATGGCGGAGACCCTGGGGACTCTGGGGACCCTTCACTGAATCAAAGGCGAAATAACTCTGGAGTGTGTCTGGATTCCTGTGCCCATATCCACAGGAAGACTTGCTTGAGGAGCTGGGGGGGCGAATACCGGAATATCGAAGGTAAAAAAATTCACAACAGTGACCGCATTGTGCAACTCTGTAGGGGCATTTTGGGAGTGCTCATTATTTCTCAGGAGGGTGTGATGACCTAGGCCCTGGGGGTTGTAGTTCTGGTCAAACACACACAGCTGTTTAGTGCAGCTTATGGGGCGGGTCTCTGATAGTCTGGTCTCAACGAGGAACGCAGGGACCCCTAACACAGCTCAACTTTACCGCACTATGCCCCCCACCGAACTCCACCTCCACTCACGTCAAACACAGAAGTGCCTCCACGTTCACTCAGTGGCTTAAGAGGTGCGTGTGCATGTGTGTGTGTGTGTGTGTGTGTGTGTGTGTGTACGCGGGTTTGTGTTATAGAGAGAGGGCTGAAAACCACCTTTCCAGTAAAACACATAAAATCAAACAAACTGGATGTTGGGACCGCACACAAGCATTTCAACAGTCAAAAAACAAAACAAAAAATTTAAAAATATAAAAAAGCAGAAAGTCCATCTACAATTTTTTTTGTCTGGTTTTCTTTTTTTTTTAATGTTGTTTTTTTCAGGTAAGGCTTCCTATGTCAATTAAAAGATTGTGTGCATGGTTTAATATATATATATTTTTTGTTAACCACATTTTGACTCTCAGTTTAACTGGTCAGGTCCCCCCCTCCCCCTCCTCCTCTTCCTCCTCCTCCTCCTCCTCTTCCGCTCTTAGGTGGGTGGTATAGCGGACACAGCAGGGGAGACCCCCCACTCCCACTCCCCCCACCAGCTTGGGACAGAGAGAGAGAGAGAGAGAGAGGGAGAGAGAGAAGAGACAGAGAGAGAATGAGAGAGAGGGGGAAGAGTTGGGCCTAGGGTTACAGTGAGCTGCCTGCTGAATAAGAGGTCCATATACACATCCTCCCCCCCCCCCCCGAAATCCCCCCATCCTGCCAGCTCACGTCCAGTACAGCCTGCCTGGGAACGCGAAACTGAAAACCGACAAACGAAAGAACATATAAAAAAACAAACAAACAAACAAACAAACAAAAAAACCCGAAGTCCCTTTCTCCTCCAAGCTGGCTCTCTCCCTCCGGAGAGGGTTGGTAATAACACGTTAATAAAACAGTGAAGAGATGGAGTCCTGCAGGAGGGGAGAGCGGACATCGCCCCCCCCCCCCCTCTCCCTTTTCTAGCTCTGCTGGGGGGGCATGGGGAGGAGTGGGTGGCGGGGGCCGGAAAAGAGGGGACGAGGGGGTGGGCTTGCTTCTCTTTTTCTGTTTCGTTTCTCTCACAAACGGGCCGCTCATCTGCTCATGTAAGGCGATTGCTTGGGGACGCCGGCGTTCATGTAGCTGTGGTGGGAGGGGCCCGTGTACATCATGTTGCCGTGGTGATTGGGCTGCATAGGCTGCTGTGGGTAGGCCTGCCCGCCCATCATGCCCATCTGCATCTGCATCGGGTACTGGGCCGGCTGGTTCATGTAAGGGGGGTTGCCGTGGTAGCCGCTGTTCATCATGGGCTGCGGCATGCGGTAGCCGGCGGGCATGGCGTTGAGCGGGTTCATGTTCATCGAGTTGTAGGCGGCCGGCGTGGGCATGAGGTTGGTCATCATGCCGCGCTGCACCGCCAGCGTGCGCGGCGAGCCCTGCATGGCGACGGCGCCCGAGCTGCGGCCGTACAGCTGCTGCTGGTGCGACGAGCCGGCGGGCAGCTGCGACGCCTTGGAGCGGATGGAGATGTGGCCCTTCACCGTGGCCATCTGGCCCTGCAGGCGCTGCGTGTGCGGCGGCGGCGGCAGGCCGATGTTGGCGCCCGGCGGCATGTTGCACTGCAGCAGGTTGACGGAGCCGGAGCTCAGGTTCGGGGCGGGGTCATGGTGGGCTGGGCCTGCGGGAGGGGCGGGTGCGGGGAGGGGGCCAGCTGCGTCAGGCCCGGGTTGGACAGCGACACGCTGGTGGCGTAGGAGGTGACGGAGGAGGCCGAGTGCGAGTAGGGCATGGCGTGCGGGTCCATGATGGTGTTGGTGAGCTGCTGCAGCTTGGCCAGGCTGAAGGTGGCGGAGGGCTGCGGGTAGCCGCCCGCCCCAAACTCCTGGCCCATCCGCTCGTAGAGGCTCCGCCCGCCGCCGCCGCCGCCCGCCGACTCGGGGATCTCCATGATCATGGGCGTGGAGGCGAAGCCGTTACCCATGCTGCACTGGGACAGCGCCTGCTGTTGCTGCTGCTGCTGTTGCTGCTGCTGCTGGGGGCGGAGGGGCGGACGGTTGCGACTGCGGGGCGGGGCCTGCTGCTGCTGTTGCTGGGGGGGCGGCGGGACCTTCTTTTGGGCCTGCTGCTGCTGGCTGGCGCTGGGCGGCCGCTCGATCACGCAGCTCTGGGGCGACTTGATGCCGCAGCCGGGGGGCGCGTTGGCGGACGGCGGAGGGGGCGGGGGCGGGGGCTGGGGCACGCTGGCGTTGCCGGGCCCCCCCGCCTGCTGGATCAGGCCGCAGCCGCCCAGGCCGGAAGACGTGAGCGCGGGCGCCGAGGGCCCAAAGGAGCAGCTGTTGGCCTGCGACGAGGAAGAGGAGGGAGCGGCGGCCGGGCCGCTCGACGAGGGCGCCCCCGACGACGTGGAGGAGGAGGACGAGGACGAGGAGGACGAGGAGGAGGAGGAGGAGGCGTTGGCCGCCGCCACCACCGCCGCCGCCGACATGTTCCCCCCGCCCCCGCCCCCGTTCCCCCCTCCGCTGCCCCCGCCCATGGTGGAGTCGTAGCTGCTGGGGTTGTCGTAGTTCTCCGTGGTGCTCTCGATGCTGCCCAGGTCGCTGAAGCCGCTGTCCACCACCTGTTGCGAGTGGTCCGACACCGAGGGCACGTCCATCATGGGCGACGTCTCCATGTTCTGCAGCGACGGGGCCGACAGCGAGCCGGGGTGCTCGGGGGTGATCTGGGTGTACCCCCGTCCGCCCCCCGCCCCGCTGGCCACGGGACCCGCCACCGCGCCGCCTCCCCCTCCCCCGCCGTGGACTCCGGCGGGCCCGGGGTCAGGCCGGCGGGGCTGTTGACGGAGCGCACTGACTGGCCGGGCAGGGCGGGGTGCGGGGTGGCGGCGGCGGAGGCGGCGCCCGGCAGCGGGCTGCTGTGCTGGGACGTCCCGCCGCAGTCGTCCACCAGGGCCAGGGCGTCGTCGTCAGTCTCGGCGGCGTGGCTGTAGCTCTGCAGCGTGCGGCAGGCCGCCAGCGTCTCCTCGCAGTCCTGGTAGGCGCCGTGCGGCGGCTCCGCCTCCTCGTCCTGCGCCTCGCCCTGCGTGAGCGACTGCACCGCCTGCACCGTCTCCAGGTCCAGCTCGCTGCTGTGGTGGTGGTGGTGGTGGTGGTGATGGTGGTGGTGGGGGTGGGCGTGCGGGTGCGGGTGGTGCCCCAGCTCCTCCTTGAAGTCGGGGTGCGAGTGCGCGCGTGGGGCTCCGGCTGCTGCATCAGGAGCAGCGCCTTGGCCTCGCCGTGCAGCGGCTGCAGGTCCAGGGCGTCCGGCGGGACGGAGATGGCCGTGACCGTCTCCACGGCGGCGGCGGCGGCGGCGGACTCCTCCTGCTCGCGCCGCCGCCGCTCATCCTGGACGTCCACCCGCGTCTTGGCCTCGCGCGGCTCCTCCTCCGTCTCCTCCTCGTCCTCCTCGTCGTCTTCCTCCTCCTGCTTGCTGACGTAGTCTCGCTCTCGCGCCACACTCCCCGCCGTGTCTAAAAAACCCTCGCCTCCCTGCGGCTCCTCCTTGACGGGCGGCGAGCGGGCGGGCGAGGCCGGCTCCTCCTCGTCATCCTCGTCCTCCTCGTCGTCGTCCTCCTCTTCCTCGTCCTCCGACTCCTGGCTCTTCCTCTTCTTCACCCCGCCGCCGGGCGCCCGCCGCTCTCGCTCTTGCCCTCGGGGCGGCCGTCGCCCTCGTCGTCCGCGTCGTGGTCGTCGGCGCGCCTCCCGGCCGACCCGGCAACAGCAATGGCCGCCGCCGTCGTCCTCTTGCCGACGCACTCCTGCTCCTCCCTCGCCGCCGTGTCCGCGGCCTCCAGCTCCGCTCTGGGCTGCGGGGCCCGGGGGCCGGCCGACGACGGAGGGGGCAGCAGGGCGTGGGAGGGAAGGCGGCTGCGCTTCTCCCCGCCCCAGCTCTCCTCGTCCTCTTCGCCCTCCTCGTCATCGTCCTCTTCCTCCTCCTCGGAGACGGGCGTCGGCTTGCTGACAGGCGGCGGGGGCGGCGGCGGTGGCGGGAGGGACGCGCTTTTGGGCGGCCTACCCCTCCGCTTGGGCTTCTCCTCCCGCCGCTTCTTCAGGTACTCCTCCTCCTCGTCCTCGTCCTCCTCGTCAGAGTCCTTGCGCTTGTCGCCGTCGCGCTCGGCCGCCCTGGACGCCCGCTTGGTGGCGCGCTCCTCCAGCTGCTGCTGCTGCTGCTGCACCAGCTGCTTCCTCTCCAGCTCTTGTTGCCGCGCCGCCTCTTCCTGGCGCGCTGCAGGTAGTAGCTCCGCGGCTTCCTGCCCGGCTTCATCTTGATCTTGGCCGGGGGCGGCTCGCCGGCGGAGGAGGGGGCGTTCCCCTGGTCGGCCCCGCCCGTCTCGGCGGAGCCCTGGTTGGCCCCGCTGCCGGGTTTGCGGCCCGGCCGCTTCTTCCAGTGCAGGGGCTTGCGGCTCTTGCCCTTCGGCCAGCCCTTCTTCTTCTTGACGGGGGCCGCCGGGGTGTCGGCCGGGGACTCCGCCCCCTCCGCCGTTGCCGTGGGCTCGGCCTTACGCAGCGGGGCCGCGGGCTTCAGCACGGGCGTGGAGTCTGCAACGGACGAGAGAGAGCAAACGATTACCGATCTGGTAAGGCTGGAGGGGAACCACGCAAACATCACGATGAACTATACTATTACTTTATTGTGGCATTAATGTACCATGGCATTAAAATATTACAGCACTAAAAGTACCCACATTATATCATCAACATTGTTATTATGAGAACGGAGAAGAGCAATTGATCATCGATAATCAGGCCGCAAGGTTTCATTTCAGTGCAGGTACAATCGTAAATATGTAATTACCGATTACTGTAAGGTACACAGGAAGCAATAATATGCACAAAAATGTTAATCTAAAGGTTAATACAAGCATTCTGCATATGTATGCAACAGCTAAAAGCCAACTTAATTTGAGGAAATGACTCACAGAAGCGATATGAAAAGGCATTGGGCAGCTGCATTTTGTGTAGAATTGTACGCATTCTTACTGAGGTCTCATGGCATATGCGTGGGGTTGTCCTGGACACATTAAGCCCTTTACATCGCAACTACGACATCAATATTTCATAAGAACTTTACACAAGACAAGAGAGTGATCAATTTCTTTCCACACTACAATGTTTTGCAGCTTTTGCAAGCAAGAGAGAAATGCATGTGGGAGATTTCAGTAAGCTGAACAGGAAGTTGCAGAACAATGCCTTGTTCAATAGGCTAAAATGATTATTCTGTCTGCAAATATGTATATATATATGTATGTATATGCCATTGCATTCATGTTACAATAAGGATGAAGGGCAACATATTCAATGGAATTCACATGAATCCACAAGATGTTTTGTGTCTTTGCTACAAAATAAACCCACTCCCATCATTCTCCGATAAGTATTGGCCAAACAGCTCCCCTGAATGTCCAACCACCTCCACCAGTGATATAACCATGTGGCGAAATCCAGTGGCATAATCAATACTACATCCCTCCATACATGCTGAAATTGGTCTAGGGTTCTAGCCAATGGGATATCCTTTACTGCAACATAAGGTTTCCTCTGGTTTGCTTTATTTACCATCATGAATGGATTTTTTGCACACAGCACCGGGATGCTATTGAAGATGCACGCACCTCAGAGTTTTGGAAAACTCTTTACACTTTTCTCTTCGTACATTTGGATTTATTATTCAGTTTCACAAGGCCCAAAGTCAGCTGGTAGGCAGAACCACATCCTGTGACGTGCCCCTGTGCTTTGTAGCACACAGCGACAATGACTGACACAAGCAAAATAACCTACAGCTTTTCCTGTGCTGCCTGACTAAAGAACAAGAACAGACACTGTATGAGGGCACACAATGAGGGCAGACAAGTGCCAGAAGTGCAATTTTATCTTGGCTAAAGAATATTTGTTTTATTGTATATTATTATACTAATTATATATTATCTATATTGGTGCAATATTTTGATATATTCTTTATTATGATAATGGAAAATGCCTGTTGGTCACTTTTTTTTAAACAAAATTGGGGAAAAGTAGGTTTGACTTTGGTGTGTGTCATAGGCAACAACATGTTGTAGTGTGATTCTCAGTGTCACAGAAGTGAATTTGGAGACATTAGGAGACACTTTAAGTGATCACATTAGTATCCGTTTTGTGAGCCAAAAAACAGTCCATAATGGTTTGGGTGGTAGAAACCAGTTTTATAGTCATCAAAATGTTTCAGTATGATTTCCAGTGTCACAGAAGTGAATAGAAATCATTGGGCCAATCTGAATAGGTTTTGGGACAGTTGGAGACCAGCGGTGACTCACTAAAAGCCGTCTAGCTCATGAGCCCTTGGGTCTATAAGTCTGTTTTTGTGCACAGACGTAGTTGACATATTGTACAAGGCACAGTCTATCATGAAATGTGACTCCTGTATTGCTTTTCAAACATGAGTTTCCACACAACAAAACAACAACAACGCCCATTTTGTTGTATGTTTGATCTCGGCTGTGTTGTGTTCAAATTTAGACAGTGGCCATCACAGTTCTTAAGCTATGAACGGTTATATTTGGGTACGTCTGAATAGGCGGGAATGTTAAAAATAGGGGGTGACGGTAGTTTCGATCTTTCACCACGCTCCCCTGCGTGTTCACCACAGTTTTGTCAGACACACTGAAAACTCATTTTATTTTGTCACTGACAACCTAGAGCAGCTTTAAAGATCTATAAATTTTTTCACATGATGCATATCACATCCAGAGAAGAGCATGCCATAATCACTTAAACTTCATATTTGTCCACACTGATTTACATTTTCTATTATTTACTCATTGATAAACAAAACATTGAATATGCCGGGCAGGTTTTGTCCCCATTTTTTAAAGTAAATCCCTCATCAAGGACTTAAACCCCCCACCCCATTTGTTTGGCTCAAATAATTACTTGAAATACTTTAACCCTTTAGACACCAGTAAAGTTCCTGCATATTACTGACAATTTTCACCAATATTCACAATAAAATAATTTTTTCATGTTATGTTAGTAACCAGTTTTGTTGATATATTTTTTTACCAGCATCTAAAAGGGTTTTCGAATACATATTTGAACCCAGGACCAACCCGGGTTACGGTGAAGGAGCTTGAGGTCCCCTCCGCAGAGTATTACCCTGATACGGTCTTTTTTGGACACACTCTGTGCCGGCCAGAAGAGGATAGGCTCCCTCCTCCCCTTTAGTCTGGTTCCTCTTAATGTTTCTCCCTATACTAGACAAGTTTTTCCTTGCCACTGTCACCTCAGGCTTGCTTCTGTTGGGGGCTTCCAGGCCTGGATTGTCTTTGTGACAATGCGTTTGTAAAATAAATAAAAGTGATCTGAATTGATACAGACCCTCCTCCTCGGACTCGGTGAGGTTGGCGGCGCGGCGCCCCCTCTTGGCGGGCGGCGGGGTGGGTCTCAGCGAGGCGCGGGCGGGCGGGTAGCGGCGCAGCGGGCAGCCCAGCGGCGTCTCCTCCTCCAGCCGGGGCATGGGCCTCTCCGTGTCCGAGTCGCCGAACGCCTCGTCCAGCACCTCCGTGGTCTCCGAGATGGTCTCCGTCACCACGCTGCTGTGGGGGTGGCTGCGCTGACGAATGCGCCGCTTCCGCAGGGGCTTCTGGGAAAAGGAGGGCGGCCGCGGCCGTGAGCCAATCGCAGGGGAGCAATACAAATAACTTGTGTGCAAACAATGCGCGTTCCTGTTTGTGCTGCGTTTTACCATTCTGTGTGACCTTTTCTTTTCATCTCTGTAAAGCGCTAGCTGCAAATATATGAAAAGTGCTATACAAATACAGTTATTATTATAATGAACATGAATTAAAATAAATTATTATTATTGCTAACAATAATGCATTGTATTTCTGTATCGCTTTCCAGTACTGCTTTATAGAATGAAAGGAAAAAGAGGAACAATGCAAGCACAAGAACAACCTCAGACCTAATTTATGATAACTCATAATAGCAACATTCCTCAATTGATTGACTGATGCTTCAAAACATCCACATTAGCCAATCCTTAGAGAGGAGTGGAGGCCCGGACTGAGACAATAATGAGTAGCCATGAGTCAGCCAGCAGAACCAACCATTACTGACACAATCCTAACTCATAAAACCACACCCTCCTAAAACATTTTTTTAATTAAAAATGACTTCATAAAAACTTTTCTTAATTGACGGATCAGTGTTTAAATGCCCAATCCCCCTTTATTATTTTTTATTTTCTGCCTATGCTTTTATTCCCAATTTTTCTCCCAATTTTTAGTTTCCAATTATACCCTCTCTTTTTCATGTCAATTATCCCCACCCTCATATGAGGTCGCTGCCTTGGTCCGGAGACCAGTAGTGAGCGCTGTACCACCTCCTCCGAGCCTGCAACAGCTAATGTCACCGTAACACGCAGGACCACTCATATATGCAGCGATCTCGTATCAGCTTCCCTCGCGAACAGCCAATTGCCGCCCCCTAGTGGCACTCCCTGCCAGAGCCAAACTGGCGCGACCTAGGTGGAATCAAAGCCCGGTCGCAGTGGGCAGCATCGACCGTTCTTGCCGCTACACCACCAGGGAGGCCCCCAATGCCCTTTTTTATGCACCGAAGGAGCTTGTTTGCCCAAACGGTTGTGTTTGCACTTTTAAAACACCAGTTAAAAAGGACAATCTTGCATTCACTGTTTTGAAGCCTCATCCTGTGGTAGTGTGAGTTTCCCAGCACAGTACAACTAAACCCCAAAGGGAACAGTCAAATCTAATGTCAGAGCTCCATGGTTACCATAAACTTAGTCTGGCCTGCAGATGATATGGGAGAGCTCTGATAGAGCATCTGGGAAACAAACGTTTCTGGCCTAGGCTTCCTGCAATCTGATTGGTGCCAGCAGATGTTTGATGGTGAATTTGGCTGGCTGGGGCAGTTTGCTATTTCAAGCTCTATAGTGGGATTGGTCAGGGGTAGTATCTGACCCAATTGTTTTAGTAGCAAAGCACATCCCTGGAGGTTGGGCAGAGTTCTACCACATTGGAGTGAGAAAGTAGTAAGTGAGGTTACTGTAAACCGTATTGGGATAATATATTTTAAATGTGAATAAAAAGTTTTGAATGATAGTGAATTTGAATTTGAACGTGTTGGTGAAAGTGAAATTGAAATTGCCCCTAGAGGGACAAATGAAGTAATATTGTACAGTATTGAATACAACCAAATAAGTGATGATAATTAGTTCTGATGTATAGTGCAGAGAATTCAGTCAATTCAGGAAATTAATTGAAATCAAATCAGTTAATGGAAAGATCCTCACAGGACATTATGTTAATTTAAAAATTCAATAATTGAACTTCAATTAACATCCTCAATTGACTGAACCGTGAGGGGCGTCGGCGTGCTGACCTTGCACTTGAGGCCCAGCGTGGGTTTGGTGAGGATGGGCGGGGAGCGCGGCCTCAGCTCTTCGTCATCCTCCTCCTCCTCGCTGCTCTCGCTGAAGCAGCCCCTCCGCACGGGCGGGGGCTCGCTCAGCCTGGGCGCTGGGGGCAGGGCGTGGGGGCACACCTCCCCAGGGCCCTCGCTCAGCCGGCGCTTGGGGCCCCTCTTCTTGCGGGGAGGGCGCCCCCTGGTGCGCGGGGGTGGAACTGCGGCGGAGTGCCGGGGCGGCTCCTTGGGCCGGATGGCTCCGGGGTCGGGCTCCTTCTCCGAGGCCAGCAGGGCCGGCGGGGAGAGAGACGGGGCGGGGAGCTCCGGGACGTTGTCCCCGTCCTCCTCCTCCTCTTCCTCCTCCTCGCCCGCTCGCACCTTCCTGGGCCGACCCCGCTCCCCCCGGGGTCCGTCCTTCACCTTGCCCCACAGCCAGCTCTTGGGGGGCCGGCCGCGGCCCCGCCGCTCGCCGTTGGCGGGGAGGGGGGGTCCGTTGGGACTGGTCTGGGCGGACCGCACCGGGGAGCGGGCCGGGGAGCTCTGGCCGTGGGGGAACGATGGGAAGCACTTCCTCTCCTCCTCCTCCTCCTCCTCTCTCCTCGCGCCATGTGCCAGGACAGCGGGGAGGCTGTCCGGCTGGGCTTGCTCTGCGGGACGCGGGGGAGAGGGACTGTTAAACACACCTGGGACTGGAGCGTCACCTGTATTTAAAAACACCTGGGACTGCCTCTTCACCTACATTTAAAATCACCTGGGACTGGAGCATGCCCTGTATTTAAAATCACCTGGGACTGCAGCATCCCCTGTGTAAGACTATTGATCCCCTTGGTACACAGCACTGGAACAAAAATGGACCCAATATGGATGCTCTTGGATGCTCAAGTCCAGGCTTGTATCTCTCCCTTCTCATCATTCTTATGTTCCTGGCACACAGTGCAGGAATGAACATCTCCGCTCAGCTGAAGATTGCGGATTTCCGCCTGCAGGGCTCTCACCTCCTTGCACGCCTGCCCCTCGCCCTCCTCTTCCTCCTCGTCCTCCTCTTCCTCGCCCTCGGACACCACGGTGTTGGTGACGATGACGGGGGTCCATCGCAGGCAGTCCGGGTCCACCTCCAGCTGCCGGGGGCGGGCCCGCAGCCGGGTCATGTGACTGGAGACCAGCTTCTCCCTGCGCACCAGAACCAGCCTGCAGGGAGAGGGAGACGGGCGGGCAAGGTCAGCAGGAGAGCCACCACAGTGGGGTGGAGGGAACTGGGCTTGTAACCAAGAGGTTGCAGGTTCAAATCCTAGGTGGGGCACAACCGTTGTACCCTTGGGCAAGGTTCTCTAATGTTCCAGTAAAATCGTAACCTGAACTGCTTCACTAAATATCCAGCTGGATAAATGTAAGTGTAAAAAATTAAAAAAAAAAATAATAATAAAAAATTAAAGCTGCAAGTATTACAATGACTATAAGTAGTTATATGTTTGCATTGTAACACTGAGGGTATCAGAATTGCTCTGTTACAAAGGATTTCTTCAGTGTTACTGTGAGTATAAATCAGAGAAAAAGTGAAACAAACTAAAAGTGAACGTTTGTTTTTTAAAGCCGGGGCTTCAAACGGTACTTGAGATTGGTCCATCTGGCGACTCTCATTGGTCCGTTTCCCCTCATGTGACCATGAGTTCCATTCACTTCATTACCTACTGTACTAAACCAAATACAACTAGCTAGCTGCAACATACTGTTAGTCTGCAGCTGCAGTAGGTTACACTAACTTTTGACTGGGTGGATGTGCACGGCTCAACAAATATTCAGAATTCAGAAATAATTTTGCCTTTAAAATGTACCGTAAGAGGTCACCCACAAAAAGGGTGAATTCTGCAGTTCTGGGAATGCCCGACATGCAACAAACAAGTCAAAGCCTAAAGGCACTCTCTTGAACTTGACTTCACCGCTAGCCGTCTCGCTTTAGTAACCCTGTTGGTAATTCAAGCTGCAAGACCATCTCACTTTGAGAAACATTACCGATTCAGGTGTCCGAAGTAAAAAAACTCACATGTACGGATCACTAAGCACTCGCAAAAGCCTGCTTCCTACTTGTCACAGCTAATTAACGTGCAACTTAAGAGTTCGATATTATTCTACCAGCTATCGGCTTCGCGGCTGCCAGCTATCTATAGTTGTCACCAGCTGCCTATGGTTGCAGCTAGCCAACTATGAACCTAAAGGGTCACAGCCAGAATGGGGACCAAATAGCACTGGGAGATGCCAGAAATGGAGAACCTTGGACTGCAGCCCGAATTGCTCACATTTCTGTGGTCTCAGATCAGTGATGGCCAGCTGATACGCGGTGAACATTCTGCAGGATGTGCTGAAAACTGATCTGAAATCACAGCGCAGCCAAGGAAGGTGGGTGGCGTGTAATTTGGGACGGAGAAACCTGTGAAATGTGTTTAGCTGAACATGTGCTGAGTGAGAACACATCGGTCTCGTCATACATGAGAACAAATGGAACTCTCGCCATACATGAGTGCACCAGTGTTATTGTATCTGTTATCATGTATATAATAAAACTGTGTGCATAACTCAAATTCATCTGAACATCAAGAGTCTCAAAGTGGTTCTCTGTGGCTCATATATCACAATCCCCAGAAAAAATGTCTTCAAAAGTCACTTTGGATAAAAGCGTAGTATAAGTGTGTGTGTGTGTGTGTGTGTGAGAGTTTGTGCTCTGTGTGTGTGTGTGTGTGAGAGAGAGAGATGCTGTGTGTGTGTGTGTGTGTGTGTGTGTGTGTGTGTGTGTGTGTGTGTGTGTGTGTGTGTGTGTGTGTGAGATGCTCTGTGTGTGTGTGTGAGAGAGATGTTCTGTGTGTGTGTGTGTGTGTGTGTGTGTGTGTGTGTGCTCTGTGTGTGTGTGTGTGTATGTATGTGTATGTGTATGTGTGTGTGTGTGTGTGAGAGAGAGAGATAGAGATGCTGTGTGTGTGTGAGAGAGATGCTCTGTGTGTGTGTGTGTGTGTGTGTGAGAGAGAGAGATGCTCTGTGTGTGTGTGTGTGTGAGAGAGATGCTGTGTGTGTGTGTGTGTGTGTGTGTGAGAGAGAGATGCTCTGTGTGTGTGTGTGTGTAGAGAGAGATGCTCTGTGTGTGTGTGTGTGTGTGTGTGTGTGTGTGTGTGTGTGTGTGTGTGTGTGTGTGTGTGTGAGAGAGAGATGCTCTGTGTGTGTGTGTGTGTGTGTGTGTGTGTGTGTGTGTGAGAGAGATGCTGTGTGTGTGCGTGCGTGTGTGTGTGTGTAACCCCACCTCTCTCTGCGGTGCTCCAGCATGTTGAGGTGGTGCAGGGTGGCGGTGATGTCCTGAGGGCAGATGCCGGTGATCTTGCTGAGGCGGCGGATGGTGAGCTGCCGATCGCGGACGCCGTGCAGACACTCCAGCACCACGCTGCGCCAGTACGCCATGTAGGACAGCCGGCCCAGGTCCGACAGGGGCTTCTCCGGGGAGCCGGGCTGGCCCTCGCGCTTGGACAGCAGGTAACCTGAGCGGGGACAGGGGCGGCCAAACCATGAGACACTCGATCCCTGAGACCCGAGGGCCCCCCGTTTAAAATCCGAAACCCACACAGGACGGGAGCCAGCGCTCCCCATCTGCCTCTGAGCTGCAGAGCCGCGCTTACTGAAGTCGATGAGGAAGCGTCCGTAGCCTTGCCGCTGGTACTGGGGAAGAATCATGATGCAGGACACGTTGTACTTCTGCTGGCAGTGCTTCTCCTGGGGGAGAGAGGGAGACGGGGACAACGTCCGGGGGCGCGTGAGACAAGGAACTTTGGGGGGTTTGGACAGCGTACAGCGCGCCAGGCTAGCCCGCTGGGTGGGCTGTGATTCTCAGTGGGTTTGTGTTATCACAGTGTGTGTCTATGTGTGTGTGTGTGTGTGTGTGTGTGTGTGTGTTTGAGAGGAGTGTACAGCAGGTTCCAACATTTCTGAGCACACGCCCCACTTAATGAGGGAATGCATTTTCTGTTTGGGTCCCCACCCCTTGTTAAAATGTAAATACTTTAAAATGCAAAAAACAGACATATGTTCAAATATATATTGAAAATTGAATCTTGGTATATATAGGTTTGATGCCATGAAGATCAGTGGAAAGTGTCAATGGAAAGCATATTACAAACAGTAAGTAAATTATTTCATATGCTCTCACTACCCCCCCTTGTGTACAGCACTGAATCAGGATGTGTGTACAGCGCTGAATCAGGATGTGCGCTGCTATGCTCCTGGTGTCCACCAGGGGGACGGGAGACCTACCTTGGAGAAGTACCCCACCAGATGGCAGCCCTTGCTGTCGTTCTGGGTCAGCACGTAGAACAGGAAGGGCTCCACGTCGTAGTACAGGGTCTTGTGGTCCAGGAAGAGCTTGGCCAGCAGACACAGGTTCTGACAGTAGATAGTGCTGACGTTCCCATCCACCTGAGGCACACCAACAAGGCCAGGTGTCAGTCAGCAAGAATGCCACACTCTTACCTTACCTGTGTGAACCACACCCCCCTAAACGATATACCAACAGACCCATTCAAATTCAACTCACAAAGTCCTTCATAAGCAAACTTACATGAACATGTGACTGGTGAATTGTGCACGTAAATTGTGCATTGGGTTGCAGAATATTAACCATGAAGCATATTCACCATACAGGAAAAACACAAGGTCATTTAGCTCTACCTTATGGCTTATACCTCGTATTACTGGTTAGTAAATATTCACAAACTGAACGGCTTTCTCTACTTTTACATCCCTCTACACCAGGGGTGAGCAATCTTACACTGTGTGGGCCGGTGTGGGTGCAGGCTTTTGTTCCAGCCGAGCAGTAGCTCACCCGATTTGACTAATCAGCTAATCAAAGTCTTCAATCAGGGCTTTGATTAGTGGAATCAGGTGTGTCACTGTTCAGTTGGAACAAAAGCCTGCACCCACACCGGCCCACACAGGGTAAGATTGCTCACCCCTGCTCTACACCCTCAACTCTCCTGAGTCCTGAGGGCCGCAGTGGCTGCAGGTGTTTGCTCCAGCCGAACACTGACTACAGCTGATGTCTCTGATTAGTATGCTCCCTTTGGTTTAAGAGGTGAGCTAACTGATATCAGGTGCTGGAGTCGATCGGTTAGAGCAAGTACCGGCAGCCACTGCGTCCCGTAGTACCGAGAGTTGACTATGTTGGGTGGACACTTAAATCACCGAACGCCTCCTCCCTGAGAGCTCAATGAGAACACTCAAAGTGAGTCTCCTCTCACACCCACTTTGGGCACAGGCAGGTCATGCGCTTTATCCCCCTACACCTTCCAGAAACACTGTGCTTTCTCATCTCACGACCTCCCCCGGTTCACCCGCCTGCGCTTTCAAAAACGAAGCCGTGGCTGAAACACTTTAAAGGCCTTGCGCTACGACCTTGAAACGGGACCGGAGGGGAGGAAGAAAAAGCCCACTACGCTCCGGCTGAGTCACCCGAATGTCAAACGAGCGGCAGAACCACCGCCGACTCTTCTCATGCGCCAGATACTCGGCTCCCGCGTTCCTAACGCTGAAAACCCCGTCTCCCTACGGCTGGAGCCGGAACGCTCCGGTTTCATGGGTCTTCTGGCCATTTATCGAGGGGCGCGATCAAGTACAGTACTGGGGCGACGGACATTTCTGTGCTGTAAAACGACTCTGAAACCTCCTGTAGTTAAGAAGCAGAGAGAACAGGAGGGGAGGAACGCTTGAGCTGAGCATCTGGTGTGTCTGTAGGATCTGTGGCGCCACCCGGCAAACTGCTACAGCTCTCACGGTCATGTGACCCCGGCGCTACAGGCCGCGGCTGTCGCTCAAGCTGTCAGAACGGTTCCTGCGAGCGGCGGCGCTGCGCGGCTCTAATCCCCGCAGAGCAGGGATCTCCGTCTCCAGTCCTGGAGGGCCGCGGCGTCTGCTGGCTTTCGCTGCCTTTCAGCACTTTAGCGCTTCGTTTGGGTCATTGATTGGATAAAGAGTCCACAGCACTTCATTTCCAAGGCCTAAATGTACTGCTCGATTGAAAGGGAAACACAGAAAGCAGCGGTCCTCCAGGACTGGAGTTTCGACATCCCTGCCATTGAGCAAAGCCTGCTGGCACAGAGCAAGCGATATTTCCCGGTATTTTAGGGCCAGAGCCCAGAGCGCTTGGAGGCTTTGAAACAGTCGCTGCGCTTCGTCGCTGCCACCCACCCCCACCAATATCACACACACAGTTAAAAGGGGCAGTCTTGTCTCGCGACTGCCCTCAAAAAGGAGCTAATCCGTTCCCTTGAAGTCTACGCTTGCTCTCCGCGCTGCCGTTGTTTCACGAGACTCGGGGCTGTCGAGAGTGTGCGACGCCCCATGGCGGCCGGACGCGCCTCACGTGAGCGCTCTCGGCGGTGTGGTCTGCAGCGGGCCCTGCGCCAGCTCCCCTCCTCCTCCCCCTCACCTCAAACACAGAGACGTTGTCCTTCCTGTAGATCTCGTTGGCTGGGGGGTGGAACCAGGCACACTTGCGCATGTGCTGGAACAGAATGCTGCGGCTCTTCATGTACCGCAGGCAGAACTCACACAGGTACAGCTTGGGGAGCCTGAGGAGAGGAGAGGAGAGGAGGGGGGGAGGGAGAGAAAAGAGGATGTGAATCCAAAAAGAAAAGGCGAGCAGAGAGGAAAGGATCAGTGGGCAGTGGGAGAGGTGTTAAGTGGCTCATGGTGCAGTCGTGTTCATGACATTGTGCACAGAGGCATGTGCATTGTGCAAGCACTTGTGATGTTAAACTCAAAGTCTTCTCAAGGGTACTCAAGGACAATCATCAGATGCCTTATTTGTAAGTGAATCTTAAGCCATACTTAAGTAAAAAGCATTTTTCTTTTTTTCTTTCTCTCTTTAACCGAAAGCCCCATGCTGTCACCAGTTTTATCAGGGAGATCACACAAAACAGAACGTTGATGTCACTGCATTCACAACAGTTTGTGTTTTTGTGGTGTGAGGATATGTATAGCTACAGGAGGGGGTGCAGAAGCCAACAGAAAAATTGAGCATCTGTAAATACTTTACTTTCTCAACCTTTAAAATTTTGCACATTCAACACCAAGCCCTTCGCTATTAGGTTTTTCCAGGGGTCCTGCGGGGACACATGTCCCAGGTGCGGACGGGACGGTTACCTGCTGTACTCCTGTGGGTAGGGGGAGGAGTACCACGTCTGGATCTCGTATTTCCCAAACTCGATGACGGACGGGCAGCGCATCTGGGGATCTGGAGGCCCCGTCACCCCCACTTTCTGCAAGAGGAGAGATAGAGGCGTTGAGTCCGGTCAATTTTGTTCAAATTCAACAATTTTCCTTCATTTGTTTGGCAGTTGGCGTCACACTCACAAACACAATTAGCACAGAGTGTACTTTCATTCAAGAAAATGCCCTATTAATAAATGCCTTTTAATCTACTTTATAACATTGCTACAGAAATGTACCCCACGACTTTCACGTGAATAAAGTACGTTTTTTTTGCTCTTTGGCAATTAAATAAACACAAACGTTACGTGTACATAGACAGTTAGCGCAGACCTAAAGAACAAAACAGCGTTAAAAACACAATGGCTAAAATAAATAATAATAAAAGATTAGAAAAAACAGACAAAATAAAAAACACCGGTAAAAAATGTTACATTAAATGACAAAAATTGATTCAGATAAAATAAAATTTTTCCAAAAACCCTCAGGTTTTAAGCAAATAATTGCAGGTTTTAATAGGCCCATTTTAATCTGAATAAATGAATAAATACGGGGGCAGCTATGCTAGGCTAAGTAAGTAACGCTCTCTTGTGTGTTAAGGAGTCTGACGGGTGGTGGTCGTGAGACACGGCTCTCTTTGTTTCACTGGCGGGGAGGGAAATCTGCGGCCAGGGCGGCGACGTACGGGTAATGGAAACAACAGGTGCTGGTGGCTCTGTAATGGTGCGGGGCGCATTGTCCTGGCACGGTTTGGGTGCGCTCACACCCTTAGAAGGTAAGGACGATGCCAAACCTCACTTAAACGGTACGGAGTGATCACCTTCACCCCACGTTTAAGCGTTCGTTTCCTGTGGACGGGGGCCACGGTCATCTCGAAAGACACCCGACGGTTTGAGGAGCGTCGTGACACTGACATTATCCGTACGTCACGGCCTTCTCCGTCACCAGATCTGCCTCAAACGGAGCATTTACGCAATGTTCTGGAAAGACGGTAGAGAGAGTGCTTTCCACCTCCATCAGAGATTAACCTCCTCATGGAAGATCTGTGTTGTGTTCCTCCTGCAGAATTCCGGACGCTGGATTAGGAGGACGTGCAGAAGTGTCCCAGCGTGACACTTCATGCAAGAACAAAAACCTGTCTCGATCGGGTAACATTTATTTGTACACAGATTGCACACCCGGGACTGCCACGGTCGGCCCCTCAGGCTCAGCAGAGGGGGCTCACGGTGAGCCTAGCAGGGCTCACGTTCTGCCTCACACACAGTGTCAGCCTGACAGGCTCAGGAGTGAGGCTCGCGTTCTGCCCGACAAACGTTGAGCCTAGCTCAGGCTCAGGCTCAGGCAGGAGGCAAATGTGGAGCACGCCCCTCTGCGGTCGCTGGCTGCTGCCCGCAAGATTATTATTAGCTCCGGGGCTGATGGTGGGTGGAAAGTGTCTGTGCCTGGTAAGCGTACGCTGGCGGATGCAGTCCCATCCGTCGCCTCCTCACACCTGCCTGCGTAGCCAGGGTGGGGGTTGCGCTTTGATGTCTGCTTTTCTCACGGTGCTCAGGTCTTTAAAGTGTCCCAGTGTGACAAATGTGCAACAACAACAAAAACCCCTCTCGATTGCGTAACCTTTATTTGTACACGGTAGCCCTTATCGCTGTTTGAGCTTTGGAGAACGGCCCAATGTGATAACGGCATTCAACGGAGAGAAAAGAAAAAAATGGACCATTCGGACATTCTGATAAACCGCACAAAAAATCATACAAATGTACATAGGTATTTCATGTCTCTATATTTGCATTGACTACTTGGGTACTTTGTGTACTTTGCAAGGCATAGCTACTAGAAACTGGCGTGAATACGGACATGCTTTTTCCTACCTCCTCAAACCCCCCTTTAATTGTGACAGAAATGGCTTAAATAAACACAAGGACACAGTATAGCGTGAGGTGCAGTGTGTGGTTATATGGTGTGAGAGAGGCACTGGATGTGCAGGAAATGCAACCAGAGCTTTGCACTACTTTGCGCATTGTCCTGTGTCTGGGAATAGATAGAGGAGCTGAGCGCATGTTCTTAAAAACGACAAATCCCAGAAACCCCCAATAACACATGATCACTGTTATTCCACAGCATTAGCATGTCAAAACAGCCCAATTCAGAACTCTGAATGCAATACAGACAGGGCTTGACATTAAGGCTTGTCCGATTGTCCAGGACAAGTAAAAAAAAAAAATAAAAATTCACAAGCATTTTTTTTTTTTAAATGGTAGGACAAGCAAAAAATAAAAATTTAACTTAAAAACGGAAAAAAAAAAAATTCCCCCAAACTAATACTAACGTTATTCCATCTGATCAGAAAGTGCCTGTCTCGCAGTGTCGCACTGGAAACTCTCAATCTCTGTATTACGTCAATATTACGGCTGCAGTGATTGGTAGAAAGGTTTGACCGGCGCACGGCGTTCCAAATTGTTGTGAATCACTGACGCTCACTGACTGACTGACTGGATATCGTCGAGAGCGCAGTCACCCATGAAGAGACGATGTTCCTAAAGGCTCCGAAACCTACAAGTACGTGGTCTTGAATTAGGGTTTTATTCAACGAGTTTGAGCGAGACCTTATTTTCACGAATTTTCAATGGACATTGTGTGCAGCTCTGCTGCAATAGTCAGATGCTAATTGGAGCTAGACTCGAGACATTCATATTAGCTGTGCTAGAGTGGTAGCTAGCTAGCTGCTAACATCATGACTTATTTGAAGTAGGTATGTTACAATTCCCGTGCGCAACGGCGGTCTAGATGTGCCTGTGTCCCTGTGCAAGCGATTACGAGAGACTATGGCCGTACCCCAAAAATGCAGGCTTTTCAAGGGCTGTCGTTTTTTTTTCACCATATGTCTGCGATATAACGTAGTTGAAAACTCGATCCTCTATCTTGTTTCCGAAATTTGATTAAACGTTGCTCGGTTTGGTCATACGCTACACTTCAGAGTCAGACTCGTGTTTAGTGCTTTCAAAATTATTTCTGGGACTGAAATTTTTAACATTTTATCTTGTTTCTGGTGAAATTTCTGAAATCTGTCGATGCGAAATGCAATATTTTTGACCTGGAATGTGAGATATCTTTGCCCAAATGCTCACTGCCTGCCGTGGTTTTTGCCGTGTCGCGGCGTGTGCGCAACATGTAATTATGTGATTAATAGATTATGTAATGTAATTTCAGATAATTCAAATTAAGATATATCATATCTTTTTTTAGAATGCTTCAATCTGTAATTACTGAAAATGTCATGCAATTATCTTTATTTTTAAGAAAGTTATGGCCATTTATGTTATTGGATCACAGCTTTTGTTTCAAGCCCATTGAAAAGCAATGGGGGTCAATATGCACATTTTCAAGTGTTAAAATGACCATAACTTCCTTAAAACTTAACATATGAGAGCGAATAAGGTATCAAATTAAATGTATTTTCATGCTCTATTTGGTGGGATAAGTTTCAGGCTCGATTTATAACATTTCGACATTTTGTAACATACCTATTTGAAGCAGTAATATAACATGTAAAACTGGTTCTCGTTGTGTGTAAGTTATAACATTGGATAACATAGGTTTTATTTATTTTTTAATAGGCCTTTATTTTCAGTTTTGGACAAGTAAGTTTAGCTATCGGACAAGTAAAATATCTGAGCTCAAAAAGTTAATGTCAACCACTGAATAGACACTTCCCGGGTCACGCAAACCTCGGCTTATGGAAAATTAGACTTTACAGAAATGTAATTTTACCATAATTTAACTTTCTTTAATTGCCCACCAAGTTTACGTTAATTATGGAAAGGGCGGGCAGACTGTCAGTGAAAATGACAAAAATACATACTTGATTAAAATGCTCATTTCAGTTCTTGTTTGTCCTTTTAAAATCTATTTTAAATACATTATACAGTATAACCCGACTTACGGAAAACTCGACTTACGGAAAGCAACTCTTGCGTAACCTGGGTAGCGCCTGTATTTTACTCTGAAATCAAAACTATTTTACACTTTAAACACAGTGATGTGGTATCGGCACACTGGTAGAGAATAAGCTCACACCCCCCACACACACACACACACAGCACAGAGAAGCTAGCGATGCGCGGGTGTGTTAGAGGGTGCGCCGGCGGAGTGTGGCTACCTGCTGCAGGATGCCCGTCTCCATTGAGTCTGCCAAGCAGATGCCCTCGGGCAGCGCCCCTCTGGTGGTCCAGTACAGCCGTTTACACATGAGGCTGAGAATCGGAGGCTCTTGCCTTGTGCCGCGCTATGTGACTGACTTAGATTAGCCTCCCTTCCCCTCCCCTCCCCTCCCTTCCGCTGTGATCAAAGCCTTTAGTAGCCCTGCCCCCTGCAGAGTGCTGCTCCTTCAACCCTGCCGCTGATAAGCATGCGGTCTCTGTGTGTGTGTGTCTGTGTGAGTATGTGTGCACGTGTGAGTGAGTGTTTGCATGACGTGTGCGTGTTTTTGTCGGTTGCATTTGAGTTGCATTTGTCGGAGTGTGCATCTATTTGTGGGCAAACGTGCACCTGTGGGCAGGCCCATTTCTGAGAGCAGCTTTCCACAACTTCAAAATGACTTCATACTAGGGCTGTGGTGGTATGACATTTTCATGGTATGATAAGCGTACTACTCAATATCGCGGTTTTTCGGCATATCACGGTTTCCGTTTTTAAAGTAATCAAAAAGTTTACAACTCGATATATCTGTTGTATGGCTCTTTGCAGAATTGAATACCATTTAATAAAAAAATAAAAATAAAAAATGAAACTGAATATATTTCACTCCTTGTAATTGCATGTTTAAATCAATTAAAATAATTAACTTTGCGAATTAAGCAACATTTTTCTTTATCGCGTGATGCGATAATGCTCAAGGATGATGCTCAAGCAGGTGGAATGCGAGGTTTGACCTCCTCTGGCCATTAGGTTTCCCACATTCTCTGCAGATGTGAGATCCGTTCTCAACACCATTTTTTGTGTCCACACGGATGAATGAGTTCGCTTTTTGGGGATATAATTCGTCATTACAGACCGCCTCGGCATCGGACATCACACATTTTATAAGGGATTGCAAATGGGGATTTATGTAGTGTAGTTAGCTAGCTAATAACAGCTGGGGAATGCGAGGGAACTGTCTGCACGTGCGCAATCGCGTTGTAAACAAAACAAAATGCAAGAACAGCCAAAGAGGTGGTGGGATTAAATGTCATTAGTATTATATTATTTAACATAGGTTATTTAGCCATTTAAGTAGGGTAATATATTTTTTTATAATATTTTTTTCCCAGCATGAAAATAGCTTTTGCCACATGATTTACTATCACGGTATTACGTTTATGATAGTAATATGTCACATCTTAACATCGAGGTATACTGTCATACCGGTATACCGTCACACCCCTACGGCATGCCAAATCAAGAGGAGCATCAAACTTTAGTGAGGTTACACGGCAAAGAATGCCAACCAACTGGTAACACAAGTGCTCAAGGTTTCCCCCTTAGACTGGGAGAAATGCCAAAAGTGTTTTTCAAAGTGGCAGCGCCCCTTTCCCCATTGCTTTCAATGGCACGGGGGCGCTAGGCACGCTCCTCTACACGGTTGAGTTTGAGTTCAAAATAGTTCAACATAAGCAGCACCGCTCATCAATGTCACTTTTGGATTGACTGACCAATCAAATCAACAAAGAGGCGGGCGCAGGAAAAACCGTCAAAACTGAAACACGTAGGAGAGACTGATATTAATGCACGCTGTGTCCGAATTAACATTATCGGAAACGTTTCCGAAAAAAAAGTTCGTCACATTTTCATGATCTAAACAAACATAATATTATAAAGCTTAGTTTAGCTAGATAGTAATAACATGTCGCGAGCTAGATGTGTGGTGACTAGCAAGCTAGTTAGCTAATAATAATATCACCTCTGACGGACAAGTTAGCTAACGTTACTAGCCAATTATAAACATTAAACATAACGTTTAGCAGGGTATGCTTTCACAACTTTTCACGTGTGCTAGTCTTTCTCCTCTCGCTATCCATTTCCGAGAGTAACGTTACCGACAGGACACTTTTTAAAATCTAGCTAGTCAGCTGTGCCGCCTAGCAACAAAAAGCGCGTAAAGCCCTCTCCACCCTCTCGGCTTCTTCTTGTAGTTCACCCCTCGCGTTCTTTCAACCAAGCGGTGTAATTCAGGCCTTAGATGGACAGAGAGAACCCTTCTGTTTCCAGGACTACAACTCATCTAAATATTCCATGTTTTAACAGTCCCTGCAGACAGATTCTGAGCGCCAGGCCAGGTACTGAAGAAATTATCGCACTCCAGTTCTCCTCCGTCTCAATTTCTCTGTGTTTCAAAGGGCCTTACCGCCCTGAGACAGCGGCCTGTTGCAGGAGTGGCAGTAAATTACGCCAAACAGCAGTGCGCCTGAAAATTGAGTTGCTTACAAAAAGGTCAAAGTGTAAAAGCTGTGATTTCCGTAATCGCCCTCTCCCTCTTTAGATTCAGTTCCATTTCAGATGTGCTCTACTGGCAATCTGGAGGGTAGACGTTACCGAAGAGGAAGAAAAAAGGAGGGAAAAAAACAAAACAATGATATGCAGTGACAAAACGGAATGCTAAAATGGT
The DNA here is from genome assembly GCA_029706075.1 of Aldrovandia affinis. NCBI lineage: Eukaryota > Metazoa > Chordata > Actinopteri > Notacanthiformes > Halosauridae > Aldrovandia > Aldrovandia affinis. The sequence continues at coordinate 4,309,104 of JAINUG010000009.1, read as the reverse complement.
AATGGTGAAAAATGGTCTTGGTCTCTGTGAATTCAATCCTCTCTGGTCAGTCAGGCCTGTCTGTGTCAGGCGCTCTTAATGGCCAATCGCTGCTCACTCAGCCTCTACTTTGTCAAGGTTCTTTTCTCTTTTTTTTTTTTTTTAAACCAGCAGCCCTGATCAGGCGGTGTGCTGCAGTGAGGTGACAGTAAGGGACATGGGGACATTTACACTGCTTTATGCGATAGTGTGTGTGTGTGTGTGTGTGTGTGTGTGTGTGTGTGTGTGTGTGTGTGTGTGTGTGTGTGTGTGTGTGTGAGCGTGTGTGATGTGGGGCGTAATGTTCTTGTGGTGTGTTACCAGGTGGTTGGCTGTAAGTGCGCGTTTGAGAGGTGATCGCCTGAGGCAGGAGTTAGTTCAGTGAGCCAAGCCTCCCTCTCCTTCCTTTCCCTTTCCTCCCTCTCTCCTCTCCTTCTCCATCTCCCATCCTCCCTCTCATCTGTAGTTCCAGCTCTCTCTCCTCTATTCTCATCTGTAGTTCCAGCTCTCTCTCCTCTATCTCATCTGTAGTTCCAGCTCTCTCTCTCTATCTCATCTGTAGTTCCAGCTCTCCCTCTCTCACCTGTAGTTCCAACATCCTCGCTCTCTCACCTGTAGTGCCAGCTCCTGGATGTGCCTGAAGAGCTCCACGTCTTTCTCCGTCAGGTTCTCCTGCCCCGGTAACCTGTCGTCCTCGTCACGCCACTCGTCTCCACACTCCTGATTGTCTGTGAGGGACAGACAGATGGACAGAGATCAGAGGGACGCACAGACAGCAAGGCTTAGCCAAGCGGGGACATGCGCGGTGACATGACACCTCCAAACGTGAGGAGCTCTAATAAAACATTTAGTGTTTTTTACCCACCCACTCTAAAGCTAATTTGAGCTGCTGCTGTCAGACTGATGTTTTAAGGATCCAGGACAGGAAAACATGCTTTTTATCCTCAATGCAGTTTCATTTTTAAATGCAAACACAGTCTAGTGTTCTTTTTTGTTTTTATTATTTATTTCAGATTTTCTTTCCCATATTTCTCCCAATTTGGTGGCCAATTGTGTATTGATTCAATGACACTCCACACGAGGCTTCCGCCCACAACTGGGATGAGGGCGAGCAAACTACCTCCTTCGAGACAGCCCCCGCCGAGCTGTCGACTGTGAATCTGATACACGCAAGCTTTCACAGTGGCGGTCTGCGGAAGCTTTCTGTACCTGCGGCGAGCTCATGGCGGCTTCCCTCCAACCCTCCCCCTAGTGCAAACAACCAATCGCTGCCCGTGAGCGGGACTACCAACCAGCACCACACTAGCACAGCCGGGGCATCGAACTCCGGCCGCAGTGGACAACCTGCACTCCAGGCGAGTGCTTTTACCTGTTGAGCCACCTGGGGGCGGTATAGTGTGGCGGTACATCTTAAACATGTAAATTACATGTCTGTCATTTATTGGTATTTATTGTGATGCATATCTTTTCATTTTATATTATTTTGTCTGAGTCAGACAAATTAATTTAACCAAAATGGACAATTAAGCTTTTGACTTTAACTGAACAGGCTGCTTGACAGCCTGACTGACGGGTGGACTGACTGACAGACTGCCTGCCTAACAAACTGACGTAACGACTGACGGACGGACAGACGGGCCCTCACCTCCGGCCCGGTCGTCCGGCTCGCCCTTGCGGTTGGCCTTCTTGCGGATGCGGTATTGCTGGGAGTAGTCCACCACCTCGGCGCGCGCCTTGCGGCCGTCGGGGGAGGGGGTGAAGAACTTGGTGAGGGCGTCGATCAGGCCCTTGGTCTTCTTGTTGAAGCGCAGCCCGCCCTCGGCGGAGTCCTCCTCCCTCAGGGAGAAGAGGAGCCGGTCGTCGCCGGGGTAACCCTCGCAGGAGGAGCTGGAGGAGGACGGGGGCGAGGACGAGCCCTGGGACCGCCGGTCCGCCCCGCCCATGCCGCGCCGCCGCCGGCCACGCCCCCCCGGCCCGCGGAGCTTCTTGAATGGCCGCTTTGACCTGCGGCAGAGAAGAGGATTGGTCAGCTTCTGGGGAGCCCCTCCCACAGCAGGTGGGATTAACGCAGTAATTCTGCTCGTTAAAAGCCATGATGTATATATCAGCTGAACCGCACTGAATCAGAATGCGCTCAGGTTAATACAAAAATAGTTTATCTGACAGAAGGTATGCTCAGAAAGCTTTGTCCTACCACCAACGTTCTGTATGTTTGTTTGTTTGTTTGCCGTACAAACACAATTCTAGTAGTTCTGTTTCTACGGCTGTTGCTGTGCTTTGGAGCGATGGTATATAAACTCAGTGGGGTTAAAGGGCGCACCCTACAGACAGCGGGGCCCGAGAGTGTGTGTGCATGTGTGTGTAGGTGTGTGTGTGTATTAGGGCTGTAACGGTATGACATTTTCATGTTATGATAATCGCACTGCACAATATCACGGTTTTCGGTATATCACGGTATCAGTTTTTAAGCAAAAAATTAAAATAATCACAAAATATGTTTATTGTATGGCTCTTTGCAGATTTATATACCATTTTAATTGAAAAATAAAACAAAAAATGCAATTGAATATACTCCTTGTAATGTTTAAATCAATTTAAATCATTCACTTTGCGAATTAAGAAACATTTTGCTTTATCGCGTTATCAGTTTATTGTATCTAGTACTATATTTAGCTCACTCACTTTTTCCATTGTGGCATAACGTGAAGGATGATGCTCAAGCAGGTGGAATGCAAGGTTTGACATGTTGCCTCTGGCCATTACGTTTCCCACATTCTCCACAGATGGGAGATCCGTTCTCAACAACACCATCTTTTTTTCTCAATCCAAAGTGAGTCCACACGGATGAACGGGTCGTCATTACAGACCGCCTCGGCATCGGAATCAGCGTCAGACATTGCAAGTTTTATAATGGATTGCAAACGGAGATTTATGCCGTTTAGCTAGCTAGCTAACAGCTACCTACGAGGGTTGTGAAATGCAGGGGAGTTGTCTGCACATTCGCAATCGTGTTGTAAACTAAACAAAATGCAAGAACAGCCAAAGAGGTGGTGGGATTAAATGACATTAGCAGACACCACAGGTACAGTATTATATTATTTAATATGGGTTACTTAGGCTACATTTGCAGGCTTTAATGCCCTGATTTTTTGGCTACATCCAATTTCTTTGACCGCCTGTTTACATCTACTATTAAAAGTGACCCATATCCGATACCTGTGTTTACACGGTTTACACTTGAAACAACCCGCATGCGTACATGAGGGTTTGGTTACCGATACGGAAGTGGACAACCACCACAACGGCACAGCCATATAGTTGTATATATAAATATGTAACGAGCGCTGGCAAATGTAAATGCCAATTTAAGTTTTATATTTTGAAACATCATATTTAAAGACGCAGTGTGTAGGACTTATTTATTTCATTTATATAAAAAGTATATAAAAGGGACAGCACATAGTAGTCAACATATCCGCAAAAAGCGTCAATGGGTACCATGCCAGAGTTAGGTAGGCAGGCAGTGTGGTATAATGGTTAGGGAGCTGGGCTTGTAACGTTAAGGTTGCAGGTTCAATCCCCAGGTGAGACACTGCCGTTGTACCCTTGAGCAAGGTACTTAACCTGAATTGCTTCAGTAAATATCCAGCTGTATAAATGGATTGTAAAGAAATGTAAACTGTAAGTCGCTCTGGATAAGAGCGTCTGCTAAATGCCTGTAATGTAATGTAGTTAGCATGAGAGCTAGTTTTCATCTGTAGTCCCTCGACAGGTGAAAGATTGATACAAGACAGATTTTCCAATCTGTGCGTTTAGATGACAGTCGCATTGGCAGATATCAGATTCTTATCAGATTTATTTCCACATAAACGGATCTGAAAATATCCGATTCCATGTGCTTTTTTCCCCTGTTTACACGGTCATAATACATATCTGATGTGTGCCACATCTGAGAAAAAAACTAAATTGGGTCACTTTTATCAGACGGTGTAAATGAAGCCTTAGACATTTTACTAGGGTAACGGTTGAAGTTAGGTTTATGATGGTACTATTTCATATTTTAATATCATGGTATACCGTCACACCCTAGTGTGTATGTATGTGTGTGTGCAGGTGTGTGTGTGAGCATGTATGGGGTGGGCGTACCTGTTTTTGGGGCGTCCCAGCGGTGCGTTGTAGCGCCGTTTGATTTGTGCTGCTTTTTCGTGTAAGAGCTTTCTTCCCTTTTTCCTTGGCCGGCAGATCTGACAGATCCACATACCTGGGAGAGGAGAAAACGCAAAGCAAAACAATGTCACGGTTACCACGACTCCGTCCTTTTCACAGTTAAACAGCCGTGACGTACATTTCACACGTCCCCTCTTTGATAACAGCTTCTTATTCCCACTAGTGTTACAATTTCCCCAACAAACACCAGATTATGTATTTTAATGGCAGTGTAGTGTAATGGTTAGGGAGCTGGGCTTGTAACTCAGAGGTTGCAGGTTCAATTCCCAGGTGGGGCACTGCTGTTGTACCCTTGAGCAAGGTATTTAACCTGAATTGCTTCAGTAAAAATATCCAGCTGTATAAATGGATTATATGTAAAGAAATGTAAACTGTGTAAGTCGCTCTGGATAAGAGCTACATATCTGATGTGTGCCACATCTGAGAAAAAACTAAATTGGGTCACTTTTATCAGACGGTGTAAATGAAGCCTTAGACATTTTACTAGGTAACGGTTGAAGTTAGGTTTTATGATAGTACTATTTCATATTTTAATATCATGGTATACCGTCACACCCTAGTGTGTATGTATGTGTGTGTGCAGGTGTGTGTGTGTGTAGGGGTGTGTGTGTGTAGGGTGTGTGTGAGCATGTATGGGGTGGGCGTGACCTGTTTTGGGGCGTCCCAGCGGTGCGTTGTAGCGCGTTTGATTTTGTGCTTTTGCAAGAGCTTTCTTCCTTTTTTTCCTTGGCCGGCAGATCTGACAGATCCACATACCTGGGAGAGGAGAAAAACGCAAAGCAAAACAATGTCACGATACACACGACTCCGTCCTTTTCACAGTTAAACAGCCGTGACGTACATTTCTGCACGTCCCTCTTTGACAACAGCTTCTTATTCCCACTAGTGTTACAATTTCCCCACAAACACCAGATTATGTATTTTAATGGCAGTGTAGTGTAATGGTTAGGGAGCTGGGCTTGCCAACTCAGAGGTTGCAGGTTCAATTCCCAGGTGGGGCACTGCTGTTGTTGTACCTTGAGCAAGGTACTTAACCTGAATTGCTTCAGTAAAAATATCCAGCGGTATAAATGGATTGTATGTAAAGAAATGTCAACTGTGTAAGTCGCTCTGGATAAGAGCGTCTGCTAAATTCCTAAAATGTTAAATGTTAATGCTGCCACACAAAGGTGTGTCTGTAGTGGTGGGACAGGGCCTCTGGAGTGCCCTCTGGTGTCGGGGGGGGGTTTAAGGTGCAGGTAAACTTGGGGGGGTTCCAACCTTTTGGCATCCGCATCAGTGGGGGGTCACAGCACTCCATGTGGAACCCCCGATCACATGAGTCACAAAACAACATGTTATCCTGCAGAGAGCGAGAGGATACAAAGTGACGGTTATTACACATTTAAAACAATTTTGTTATGTAGTCTGTTATGAAGTCATCAATTACTTACTTAAAAATGTGCAAGTATCTCTCAGAATTGACATTGTCATAGTTGACGTACGTGTTATGTAAACGATGTGTGGCCATGCCAATAAAGCATATTTGAATTTAATTGAATTTGAATTTGTCAGAGAGAGAGAGAGAGAGAGAGGAGTGAACGAGAGAAAGAAAGAGAGAGAACGAGAGAGAGAGAGAGGGGTGTCAGTCAACATGGACTCTGGCAGCACACACTGTCCATTGCGTTTAGTCTCGCTATACAGCCTTTCAGTTCCGCTGGTCGCTTCAATCAGGCACTGTATCGGACAGCTCTATCGGAAGAAGGAACACTCGTTCGTACTTCCAAAAAACCAAAAGACAGAGAAAACCGCCTGTCTTCAGCTCAATGTACCGCGGCTGATCATTTAGACCGAGCAGCTCAACGTGCTGGAGGCTGATCATTTCCACAGATCAGCTCAACAACGTGCTGCAGGCTCATCATTTCCACAGATCAGGGGGCCGATCGATTAGACAGCTTCACACCGAAGTTGAGCGCTACTACTCACCGCGTTCTTGCCCTGGTCCTGGCAGGAGCTGCAGGTCTTGCATTCGATGCACTGCCACCACAGGGCTTTCACCCGCACCGTGAGCTCTGGAGAAAACTTCAGACATGACGGGTGACCTGGGGGAGGAGGGGTCAGAGAACATCACACACAGACACCGTCTCCACTCCTCACCGATCTCCACAGCTACACACACGTGCGCACGCATTACCTCGCCACTTCACTGAACTGTGTCAAAAGCACTGCTTTAGACAAGCTGCTATCCCCAATGGCTTTAAAACATGATCCAGTGTCACTCTGTGGATGAACGGAATGGCGTCTGAGGCTTCCCAGGCACATGGCAGCTGCTTTGTGCAATCCGACTCTGTTAATCATGATGTACGAGTTGTTTTTATGCTACTTGTACACACTGCTAGCTTCTTCCCGGGGCTGTCTTGAAAAATTGATTTTCATCTCAATTAATAGAAGGTTAATACTGCCACTACTACTACTGCTGCTACTACTACTACTACTACTACTACTGAAAAAAACACAAACTTTTCTTTCCCTGTGTTACAGGTACGATGTTCAGCTGCCAACAATGAGGTCTATTGCAATGTTACTACACTGATCTCTTACACTAACCAGGACTAATATTATATAAATGCACTTTTTGTAAGTCGCTCTGGATAAGAGCGTCTGCTAAATGAATAAAATGTAAAATGACTACTACTATTATTATTATTATTATTATTATTATTATTATACTGCTGCTACTACTACTACTTCTGCAAGAAGTGGATGTGGCATGTCTGATTTCAGTGATAAAGGGGGTGGAGCTCCAGCAGAAACTTTCAACTATACCTTCATCTTTTTAAAATATTTTTTCTTAAACTTGGTTTATTTGCTTTTTATGCTCCATCATGTTCAATATATTAACATTATTCTAATCTCTCCTGTTTTTTTTGTGAAGAACTTTGTGCTGTACCGCAGGAAAGGTGCTACACATATAAATATATTATTATCATTATGGTTACGAGATGGGCCCGCCACTCACCGCTGTTTCCACAGTCCGCACAGGAGATGAGCTCCTCTGGCTTCTTGTCACGGTTCTGCTCCTTCGTCCCCAGGCAGAAGCTACAGATCGGAATGGGCTCAGCCAGCGGCTGGGAGAGAGAGAGAGAGAGAGAGAGAGAGAGAGAGAGAGAGAAGGGTGAGCGTGTGAGAGAGATGCAAGAACAAGCCACTCAACAGCTCTTTTGTGGCTGGGAATAATATATCACTGCGGAGCGCAGCAGACAGTTCTGTGAATCTGAGAGTGTACGGTCTGTGAGTGAGAGCAAAATTTGATGAGGCATGAAAGGGCTGCACAAAAAACACACTGTAGGTCTACTCAGACTTATATCCGCCATTCTACTCGATAAACCGGGTCTATTCCCATCAAGGGCATAGGTTTCGTTTCAACATTGAGGGAGACACCCCTCGCCGGCCCAATGTACAAAGTTATGCTGCGTCGGATACATCGCTCTGCCAGCTAGCCAGTTTGTTTGCAGGCCAGCTTACTAAAATATCTGGCCAAGGTTGTATTCTTTTTGCTCTATATCCCAGCATCCTGTTGGCCTTCTTCACTGCTGTGGCCTTAACCGTTCGCGGGGCGGACAAAAGCGCAGAACCTTTTAAGAAGGGACAGAAGTAGGGCCTCCCGGGTGGTCTAGCGGTTACAACGTTCGACGCTGGCCACTGCGACCGGGGTTCGATTCCACCAGCCGCGCCAGAGTCAGCTATGGCCGGGAGTGCCACTAGGGGGCGGCAATTGGCTGTCCGCCCCAGGGAGGGGGGAGGGAAGCTGACAAGAAGTTTTCTACGTACAGGAGCAGCTCTGGAGTACTGGAGTTATGGTCGACAGCTTGGCGAGTGCCGTCTCGGAGGAGGCGATACTTCGCCTGTGTCACTGCCGGTCACAGGGCTACGGCAGCGAATTCACAATACCACAGGGGGAATTACATGAAAAATAGGGTGTAAATGGCTACTAACTTGGGAGAAAATAGGATCAAATCTGAAACAAATTCTTAAAAAAAAGAAAAAAAAAAAGAATGGACAGAAGTTATTGAGGGCGATGACTGAACTCTTACTCTCCTATTATGTTTGTTTGTTTGTATTTATGTATGATGCGGTACATGTTTATGGTTTCTGTAAAGTAGCGACAGAGTCCAAGACAAGTTTCCCTACGGGGACTATAAAAGCATATCTTATCTTATCCTATAAGATTTTTATATGCTTCCCACATCCACAAAGAGGATGCAAGGCAAAACGCTCCCTGCTTAAGGAACGATCAGCAAATGAGACCAACCAGGAACACCGGAAGTCCTGCTACAGCGCACTGCAGTGACCGGCACGAAACGTCCCACCCAACCCTGCCACGTATACCTCCTGCAGAGAGCGGCTTAATGGTTTAAAGGGTGTCACTCAAACAGCTGGGCCTCTGTCACACGTCCTGCACTGTGTCTCTACCGCTGACGTCTGGTCGCATGAGCGTCTCCTGCTCTCGGGCAACGAGAGACCAACGACGGAGCAGAGCACAGCCTGGCGGCCTCAGAGCGCGCTCCTCCTGATTATGAGTGAGGGATGTTCCTGGACCAAGGACCAACAACCAACAACCAACAACCCTATCAACCATGGGGGGGGGGGGGCTTTCTGACATCATCAACATTTACCAGCACCTGATTTTTCAGAACGCCTATGCATCGCTTGAGCAAGGTAAGGATTTGTTCTTTTTGACATCTCATTCATAACAAATGAAGTTATCTTTAAGAGTAATCAGCTGCACTTTCCAGAATATAAAGGATGCGAGTTGCTAGAAAGCTGTGCGCTAACTGTGTATGTGCGTGTTTGATTGGTTGATAGGGTCGTTGGTCCTTGGGCAACGAATTACAGCAACCCAGGAAGATTGCTCAAAATCGAGACGACGGTCTGATGTTCTTGTTCCTCTCGGGAGACTTTCAAGGGCCTGGCCCAGCTGGACGCCCCTACATCGCCCTCTGAAGCGGCTCTCGGGGCGGGGCTGCGGAGGCGGATCCGGGAGCGCAGGGGTCAGAGGACGGACAGACAGCCACGTTAACTCTGCCGCTGCTCGCCTCTGTTCAGCGGGCGTGTCCAATCAGGGGGAGACGGCAGCAGTGTCCAATCAGGTGGGCTTTGAACTCTTGACTCCTGCAGGTCAGAACAGAGGCCAGACGAGGCCAGGTGCCAGGGCTGGGAGCTCAGGGGGTCAGCGGTGGCCTGGTCACCTGCCTCAGTCCTCTCACTGTTCACTAGCCTCACATCACATCACGCTGTGTTACATCACATTACGTAGTGGCTTAGCAGATGCTCTCTTATCCAGAGCAACTTGCACGGCTTAAACACAATACATTTATACAGCTGGATATTTACTGAGGCCGCTCAGGTTAAGTAATGGATTAACTGCAGTGCCCCGTTTGAGTTTTGAACCAGCAACCTCTTTACAAGTCACAAGCCCAGTCCTATCCATCCCTGTCTATCCCTAGTCCACTCCTCTCTCCTCCACCAATCACAACTCTCCTCCCTCCATCAGAGGAAGTGTATCGATATAGCGGAGCACTGATTATTAATAATCTTAGTGCCATTAGCAACATTTGAATAAAGATGTTTAGAAACTAGACTTCAATATTTACATGCCTTTACATTAAAGTCAATTCGGTGTCATTTGCATCCAATTTATTTTGCGGCTAAAGAACAGGAACTCAACTACCAATCACAAGTTAAACAAAGAGGTTTAGCCATGTGCGGGCCAGATGCACGCGGGTTCACGAAGCCGACATTCCAGGAATGGAGAACCGGGATGAAAAAAATAATTTAATCGCGACGCGCGCGCCCCGTCGTGATATACATTCGACCGCAACGAGTCGAGTTGATAAACGGCCCCATATCGGAACCGGCTCATTTGCAGGAATTTCTCATAATATCCCAAATCGATCCGTTACTGAACAACAGGCTGGGTGGGTGGGCGGGTGACAACATATGCAGCGACGCATTGGCTCATAAACAAGGCGGCGGAAGTCAAACCAGCGGAACTTCGGTCCCCAGTTAAAGACGTGAACAGGCACACGCCACAGCGGGCAGCTCTTGGATGCCGCTCCTGCTCTGATATAGTGGCACGTTTCCCCACACACCAAAGACACGTTTCATGTCTTTTTGTTTTTTTCTTCCCCCCGTTCTTTTTGGCGCCACGCACCTTCAGAGAGCGCCGTAAATCTTGCGGGAGAACAAAGTGTCGGCGGCGACGGCGGAATGCCACCCGGGGTGAGCGCGCTGAGGCGCGGGGCGAAGCGTCGGGGGAACGCAGGCGGGGCGCGGGCGGGACTCCAGTTTTAGGAGCGAAAGTGGGCAGGGTGTGTTTTCTGGGCCTGAAAGGCAGGCGGGATGTGGTTTTCAGGACTGAGACGCAGGCAGGCCACGGTTTTGGGAGGGCTAGTGGCGGTGGAGAGCGCCTGGAGGCTGGAGGGGGAAGGAGAGGAGAGAAAATGAGAGGACAGTAAAGGAGAGGGGAGGGGGGGGAAGAAAAAAAAAAAGGAGAGAGGAGAGGAGAAGAAAGGAAAGGAGAGGACGGGAGAGGAGGAGAGGAGAGACATTCCTCGCTGGCTGCACACGGCTGTGAGCAGGTCCAGGCAGAGAGGAGAGCGGGTGATTTATGGCCTTCATTTGAGACTCAGACTGTGCGGAGCGCGGGGACACCTCTCCCCTCACAGCCTGCTGGCCGACACCTCAATCACTGCTGCCAGTTAACCCTCTCCCATCTGGGCCCTGTCCAATCGGGGCCCTCTCGCGCCACAATCCGCTGCTGGGGGGGGTCAACGGCTTCTCGTCCACACGCCATTTAGTTTCAGCCCAACATGTTGCCCCCCCACCCCATCCCACCCCTTTTTTGGATTAAAAATAACTGTGAATGCAAACAGACCGTCTGAAACACCTGAATCTCCCTGTCCCCTTCTCTTTCTAACGGTTCCTGGAAATCACGTAGCGTTGCCTCATTGAGACTTGGCTTTGCGGGTACAATCACACCCCGGCGGCCTTTCACAACTTCCGTCGGCGGCTCTGAAACCGAGGGGCACTGAACACAGCGAAGCAATCACGAACACGTTCTCGAGTGCAGCACGGGGTGGCGAGGAGCACTTTCTACAGTCTCCTAACATCCCCCCCGCACCCCGCCACCCCCTTTAACCCAATTACCACACTAATGTGTGCAGCGAAGCGCTGATCTCTCCAGCCCCTTCACAAGGTTTACTTTACCCTGGAAAAGACACCGTGCACGTGGGATTATGACTGATGCACCATGGGAAGAGATCTGCATGCGTGACATTCTCATGTTCAGCCCCCCCCCTCCTCCTCCTCCTCCTCCTCCCACTCTCTCTCTCTCTCTCTCTCTCTATAGGGCCCCTGGCCTACACACCTGCAGGCCTGGAGCAGAACTGTGCCATGGAGAGAGTTCACAGCTCGTCACTGGAGGTTATGAAAGGTTGTGAAATGTGCTTGTATTGAGTCAGCAAAGGGGGTGTCAAGCGCAGTCAGCTGTCATTTCATACCGCGTGTACTTAAATCACACTCAGTCGCACACGCACAGACACAGACACACACAGACTATCAAACAAACACACACATACACACTATCAAACTCACACACACAATCAAAAACACAATATATTACAAACACACTATCAAACACAAACACACACACACACACACTATCAAACTCAAATACACAATCAAACACATATATATATATACACACACACACACACACACACACACACACAAATGTGGTAAAACACACACGTCTTGAAGTTACATCCAGTGATACACCAAGCCTCCCATACTAGGACAGGATCCCGGGGCATACTAGCAGTGATTTGGGAGAGATGGTAATTTCCAGCCGGGTGAAAATGCTTACGGAAACTGTCATCATGTTCTGGTGTTCATGTAAAACAATATGTGTCTGCATCCAGACAGGGAGCACGTGAGAGGGACTGAGAGAATGATACCAGAGTACCAGAGAGCTGAAACAAGAGGGGGAGGGATGGAGAAACGAGAGAGAGAGAGAGAGAGAAAAAGAAAGGGGGTGGGGGAGAAGCAGTCCTGCTGTCCTTGTCTCTTCTCCAGTAAAGGTTCTCATTAACATGTGAAACCCATCTCTCTCTCTCTCTCTCTCCCTCTCCCTCTCCCTCATCCCACCCCCCCAACACAAACCCGTCCCCCTCAGACAACCCCATTGATCACTGTACAGGACACATTGGAGCAGCAGCAGCTCACACTCCCACACACACACACCTGCAAGTGCACACACACACACCCACACCTGCAAGTGCATGCACACACACACCTGCAAATGCACACACACACACACTCCCACACACACACCTGCAAGTGCACACACACACACTCCCACACCTGCAAGTGCATGCACACACACACACACACACACACTCCCACACACACATCTGCAAATGCACACACACACACCTGCAAATGCACACACACACACACACACACCTGCAAATGCACACACACACGCACACGCACACACACACACACACACCTGCAAGTGCCTGCACACACACACCTGCAAATGCACACACACACACACACACGCACACACACACACACACACACAGTCCCACACACACCTGCAAGTACACACCCACCCACACACGAGCACACAAACACACCCACACACAGACATGCACAAACATGCAGGTACACACGCAAGTACATGCATGTACACAGACACATACAAACAAGTGCACGGCACACGCACACACACACACACACACACACACACACACACACACACAGGGAAAAAAAGGCAGGAAAAATGATTGTTCAGAGTGGGAAAGCAGAGCAGGAGGACAGTAGATGAAACAGGTGAGAAAGTCTTGCGACAGGAGAAACGCAATCTTAAGCTTCCGCTATCCTTGCATAGCAACCAAGCCACAGTGTGCAAGCTAAGACGGCGGGTTTCGATTTCTCCTGCCTGGCTCCTACACCCCTACTATAAAAAGTCTATTCTGGAAATACCTGTACGTCGAGTTAAAGCAGGTCAAATTTCACCCCGTGAAATCACAACGTGGTGATCTGTGAATTTGTGACACAGATCACACGGCTAGCACCAAACAAGCCTTTCTGCAAGCCTGACGTCCGATATAGATGGACACGCGGTGCGAAAACCCGAAAAAGCAGAAGTCTGATTGCCGGCCACGGCTTAACAGATCTATCGGCTTGTGTGGTAATTAGCCGCTGTGGTCATGCTAAACGAGACATAACTGGCGAGACGAGCCACGGGTGGAGAATGTATCGAATGCGCAGAATCCCGAGACCGCGTTCTCATTTAACCCGCCACACGGAGCGCGCAAACTGGGCTATTTACAATGACACGATGTACTGCTGGAATCAATCCTGCTTTACATTCCAGCCTGGCCTGGGCCTAATCCAACCACTGAGTGTGTGTGTGTGTGTGTGTGTGTGTGTGTGTGTGTGTGTGTGTGTGTGTGTGTGTGTGTGTGTGTGTGTGCGTGTGTGTGTGTGTGTGTATGCATGTGTGTGCGTTAGACATGTGTGTCCCCCAGATTCCGTTACACTCTCTGGATGCTGTTACAAGTGAGAGGCTGTAATGTTACACATTTTCCCTGCTTGTTTTTGAATGCTGCTTCCGCCGGTCACAAAGCCAACCTGAGTGTGTGCGTGTGTGTATGTGTGTGTGTGTGTGTGTGTGTGCGTGTGTGTGTGTGTGTATGCTTCCGACCACCACAAAGCCAACCTGTGTGTGTGTGTGTGTGTTTTTCCGACTGTCACAAAACCACAGTATAAAGTGTATATATGTGTGTGTGTGTGTGTGAGAATAGTCATTGCAGGACTGCTTTTGGCAAGGGTTTGAAGGCAGCTGCCTGTGTAATTTGCCTGCCACAGGTACGCTCCCACACCTACGGTGCCTGTACACCGAGGGCCCTGGCAACAAGGCTCCACTACAGCGGCGCTCTCCAGGCTGACACACGGGAGACACGGCTTCCTCACGGGCCGCCGTTCATTCTGCTCGCACGCGGAAAGACCCGGGACGTCAGGAGACGCTATTTTCTGTTCGCGTCAAAAACTGGGTGTGCCTCGTTTACGAGGCGAGGGCAGCGATACACGCCCGTGGAGAAATGTCCCCAAACAAAACCGACCGATTTCAGCGGGCGGGCGGGAACGATCGAAAGCGGAAAGTGAGCACGCCCGTGAGTACCCGGGGGGTTGGCGGCAGGGAAGTGCGGAAGAGAGGAAGAAAAAACAAAAAAACAGCTATCCGAACTTGCTCTCGGATTCACACGCTCCTCCATTTTAAACCGTGCAGGCGGGGCGGTGTGTGTGTGTGTGCGTGTGAGAGAGTGAACTCGACCGGTCGCAGCTGGCGGTACAGGGCGGGGAGGGCAAAGGAGGCCGCGATCGGTCTTACTGCCGACTCCCACACAAAACCCCCCGGAGTCAGGGGCATGCTAACTGCTCCGGGGCGCGCGGAGAAGAAATGGGACCTGTTATCTATATATCCGTGACCCCTGTTTGACTCCCGCCCCCCCACCCACCCCCACCGTGGCCTGGCAATGACCCTCCATTAGAGCGAGGGAGTGAGTCTGGGCCGAGCGTGAATGGAGCAGAGTGACACAGTGCTTCTGCTGCCGGGCAGAGGGGAGTCCCACTGCACCGGGGTCAGAGCTGGTGCTTTGGACCCCCCTCACAACCCCCGTCCACCTGCCCTCGCGTCGGCCTACGCACGAGCGTGTGAGCGCCAGACCCTACGGGGGGAAGGGGGGCGGGCGCTGCTGACACACGGGCCTACTGTTCCCCAAGTGCCGTTGTTATGATGTCATGGGTTCTAACCGCGTGGTAATACTGTATCTGACCAAGAGTTCTACAGATCCGCCAGATACTCAGCTCTGTATTCCTAACATTGAAAGTTGAACACATTGTAGCCAACACATTCCAAACGGAAGAATCTTCAGAGAATTCATTCGAGAGGGTGTGACCAGTACAATCCTGTGGCAACGGGCGCTCTGTACGGTATTACAGCAGCAGAAGGTCCTGTTAACAACCTCCTGTAGTTAAGGACAGGGGAGGGCAGAAAGGAGCGCAGGAGGCCGAGGATCTGGCGAGTCTCGAGAGCCTGTGGGTTTGACCCAGCGGAGGTTCGGCTGAAAAGGCAGGCGGTTTGAGACGAGGCCTGTGGCACGACAAAAGCTCCACGAATCGGACGGACCGCCCACCACCCGTCTCCTGCTATACAAAGCCTTTTGTGGAAATGCCTGTATGTCAGGTTAGAGCAGGCCGGTCATATTTCACCGTTTGGGATCACAGCGCGCTAACCTGTGAACTGAAAAACGCCCATCGCACAGCTGGCGCCAAACACCCGGCGGGACTTTTGACATCTGGGTTCGGACAGGGCGGCGTGAGAAAGCAGAACTTTATTGGACCCTGTGTGGAAAACGCACAGGGGTGAGGGAGGGAGGCCGCCACGCCGGGGGAGGCGGAAAGCGGGCGGCTGGCTCTGCGTCGGGGCGGAGAGCGCTCTGGGGTCTGGGAGTCCGACAGCGTGCCGGCTCCAGCGGGCAGGGCCTGGGGAAGGAGATACTCCCACTGCGCGTCTGGCTGCACGCCGGGCTCGGAGGGGGGGTGAGCCGTCGGATCCAATGCGCCGAGCGGGAGCGCAGCTGCCGATATTCAATATGGCCGCCGCTCTGACCGCCGCGTGAAGCGAGACGAGACGGGTTCCTGTCTCCCGGCCCCGCGGGTTTGTGTGGAGGAGACGTGCCGTGGTGGACCCCTAGGGAGGGGAGGGCGGGGGGCACGCCGCTGTCTATCGGGTTTCGGCAGAGGGTGTGCCCGCCCGCTCCTGTCGCCACCGTGTCTCCGGGGGGGGGAGCTATGCCGGGCCCTCTCACTCCCCCTTTCCTCTCCTCCTCCTTTTCTCTCTCTCTCTCTCGCCCTTCTCTGTGACAGTTCCTGATAGAGTGCTACATTTACATTTACATTTTAGGCATTTAGCGGACGCCCTTATCCAGAGCGACTTACACAATTGACATTTCTTTACATGCAATCCATTTACACAGCTGGATATTTTTTACTGAAGCAATTCAGGTTAAGCACCTTGCTTAAGGGGACAACGGCAATGCCCCGACCTGGGAATCGAACCAGCAACCCCCTGAGTTACAAGTCCAGTTCCCTAACCATTACACTAGACTGCCGCGAGCGCTGGCTCGCAGCGGGCGGGGAACGAACTCGGGTCGCACGGGCCCACCTGAGAAATAACTCCCAAACCTCATCAAGCTCCTTTACCATCACTGATGCTAAACGGTCAGCATGAAATGGAAAGTAGTCACACCTTCGATCAATACAAAAAACTCGAAATACTATCTAAATTAGAACAGGGGGACGCGTCTTAGCGGATGTTAGAGAATACGTTTATAGCGGAAAAAGGATGGTAGCTTATTTTAAAAGGCTACAGTGATGTAAACACAGGTTCCAATCAATAAAGGATACAAGTTCTTAATCTGTTCTTAATTTTGATGTCACTTTCAAAGTTACAAACAATCCGGTGTTCTGAACAATCTCCACTCCCCATGCGTTACTTGCGTACACTCCTGAGATTCGGCCGTATACCTTTGTTTATATAATTTGATGTATAGGACTAATTGACCTTGCTTTCCCACTGAAGATGCTCTTAAAGTGATCAATCACGGACAAGCTGGTTCCGTGCTCCGCCGAGTCCTCCTCACACAACACAAATCCTCTCTGTGCACACACCGCGTCCCTCGTTCCCCTGATCTGCGGCTCTAAGCAAACGCTGTAGGTCTCGACCTTTCTCCATAAACTGGCCCGGATCGTCGATTTCTGGCGAGCGCTAACATACAGTCGTATCGGGCTCAACACCTGCTGCCACATCTGGCCGCATCTGTTCATGACAGACTCGTTCCTGATTGGACAGGGAGTGAAGAGGCATTTCCTGTTTCGTAGCCTCCTGGTCCTAGGACAGTGAGGGTGGAAAGGGGGTGTGTGTGTGTGTTAGTGTCAGTGAGTGAGTGAGTGAGTGAATGTGTGAGTGTGTGAGTGTGTGAGTGTGTGAGTGTGTGAGTGAGTGAGTGAGTGAGTGTGAGTGAGTGTCAGGACGGGTGTTTTCTGGCTCTCACCTTGTCCTTCTCGTGCGGTAGCAGCCGAACGGGCGGAAGGGAGTCCAGCGACAGGGTGACCGGCCCCTCGGACTGGGGCCCCCGGCCGCTGAGGCGGTAGAGGGGGCCCTGCTTGTGCAGCCGGCCGTGGGCCATGGCGCGCTTCAGGGCCACGCGCAGCTGCTGGTGGAACAGCGCGGGGCCCATGGAGCTGCTGCCCGACAGGTAGGCCGCCACGTCGCCCTGGCACTTGAGGAAGCGCTCGATAGTCTTCAGCGTGGAGCCGCCTGGCTCGTGGAGGCCCTCCAGGGCCCGCTTGATGAGCTTGTTCCAGTCCAGCCCGGGCCTCCGGCCGGGGTGACCCCCGCCGCCACCGCCGCCCCCTCCCCCTCCGCCCCCGCCGCCGCCCCCGCTCCGCGGCTTGGGGAAGGCCAGTCGCCCGGGTTGTCGGGGTCCTTGTAGGAGTTGAGCCCCTTGTTGGAGACCTTGAGGATGGAGCCGTCCTTGACGCTGAGCTCCAGCTGCTCCAGCACCGTCTTGCGGTCCAGGCCGTGCGACATGGACACGGCATTGCAGATGCGCTCCTCCGACGGCCGCTGCTTCTGCTTCTTCACCTTCTTGATCGCCTCCAGGATCCAGTTGGTGTACAGGGGGTTGGCCAGCTTCACCATGGCTGCTGGTTGGCTGCGGCGTCGGCCTGACGACACGCCCATCCAGGAAGCGCCCGGCCCGGCCCCGCCCCGCCCCTCCTCCTCCTCAGCCCGGGGACTATCCTTTGTCCCGGGGGCGCACAGAGAGCCCCTCACAGCCTGAGCACGAGCAACTCGGCAGGGAGCAGCTCACCATAGCACAGGCCCCCTCCCACCCCCCCCTACACGATAGACCCAGCACCACCACCAGCTCCCCTCTCCGATGTGAGGGCTGGGGGGCGATGAGAGCGGGGGGCTTTCTGCCCTCTCCCGACTAGCGCTGGCTGGGTCTCCACAAACCCCACAGCCGGCCTTAAACCAGGCCTCTCCCTCGCACCAAAGGGCCTTCACACAAAGGCCTCGGGCACCAAATGCAAACCTGTTGCTTTAGTCCCTTTTTGGCAGCGAGAGCAACGACGACAAAGTTTGATATCTTTTAGCGTTAACCGAAAAACGCTCCCAAACGTTTCGGTCGCTTGTAGTGTTTAGAAAGGATAGGACAGGCCGCAAAGTGATGGAAGAGACTGATTGTGGCGGGAGAATTCTTGTGCAGTCTTTCCCGCGGAGGAAGTCGATGGAAGCAAATTCTGTCTGAGCTGCGTCGCTCCAGTTCACCTCCTCTCTCCCTTCGCTTTCTCTCTCTCTCTTTTTCTCCTTCTCTTGGCTGGTGTGGAACAGATATCTCACCCCAGGGAGCAGCGTGGGCTGATCACCTTCATGCCGAACTGCACTTCAGCAGCGCACGCACCCTGCGGAAACAAAGGACAGCCATGCAGAGGGGTCAGTAACGCACTCACATATGTACGTACGTACACACAGCAGATTCAGTCATATGCGCGCAAACACTCACGCACGCACATACGTACACACACTCACACATAGCATGTTCAGTCACATGCACACACATGCGCACATACGTATGTACACACACACTCACACAGCAGGTTAAGTCACATGCACACACATGTACGTACACACTCAAACACACAGCAGATTCAGTCACGCACACCCAGAGAGACAGAGACAGACACACATACACACACACACACACACACACAGCAGGTTGTCGCATGCACACACACACACACACAGCAGATTCAGTCTTATGCACACACACACACACACATACGTACGCACTCACACATAGCATGTTCAGTCACATGCACACATATGCGCACACACACACACACACACACACACACACACACACACTCACACACACTCACACTCACACTCACACAGCAGATTGCAGTCTCATATGCACACACACACGCACATACGCGCACACTCACACACACAGCATTCTCAGTCACATGCACACATTTGCACATACATGTATACACACACTCACACAGCAGTTTAAGTCACATGCACATACGCACATACGTACGCACTCACACATAGCATGTTCAGTCACATGCACACATATGCGCACATACGTATGTACACACACACACGCACGCACGCACGCACGCACACACACACACACACAGCAGATTCAGTCACGCACGCACGCACATACACAGCAGGTTGTCGCATGCACACACAAACACACACAGCAGATTCAGTCATATGCACACACACGCACGCATACGTACGTACACACTCACACACAGCATTCTCAGTCACATGCACACATTTGCGCACATACGTATGTATACACA
Source organism: Aldrovandia affinis (assembly GCA_029706075.1). Taxonomy (NCBI): domain Eukaryota; kingdom Metazoa; phylum Chordata; class Actinopteri; order Notacanthiformes; family Halosauridae; genus Aldrovandia; species Aldrovandia affinis. The sequence continues at coordinate 4,289,361 of JAINUG010000009.1, read as the reverse complement.
CACTCACACAGCAGTTTAAGTCACATGCACACACACATACACACACACACACACACACTCAGCAGGTAGTCACACACACACACACACACACACACACACACACACACAAACACACACACAAACACACACACAAACAAACACGCACGCACACACACACACACACACACACACACACACACACACAGACACACAGACACACAGACACACGTACACACTCAGCAGGTAGTCTCACACACACACACACACACACACACACACAAAGCAGGTTCAGTCATCAACGCTGCCCCCAATCTACCACTACAATCCCCCAATTTCACAGGGGACACTTGGGCAGTGTGGAAATTTTTACGCGCGGGAGAATTCAGTACCGAGCATCCGTTTGACAACGTGGGACCATGCTATCTGAACTGTGCAGTGGTAGTGTCTCTGTGAACCTGGACAAAAAGCACTACCCGTACCCTCAGTGGAGGCGGGGGCCGGGGGGCTATCCTTCAGTGATGGGATCAGGACCTCATGTCTCGCTGCACCACAATTTAGGCCACCTGAGGTATGCAGGTCAACACACCTGCAAACCAAAAACCCAATACTTCAATTTCACAACACCGAGTAAACAGGGACATAGGCTGGGCGCGGAGTGCAGAACCTGCTCACTGGAGCAATCAATCCTGATGCAGTGGTGGCAACGACCTCACTCCACCTGGAGTCAGTGTAATCCGTCACACATGGCTGCATGTCCCCAAGTTCGATCCTCAAACGGGGGGGGGACACAGCGTGGATAACGCGATGCGCACCTGGGTTCTGGCCGCTGCACGTTGAACCTGGCGGGTTCACCGTGTGTCCCCGCCTGTCCGTTCTGCGTGGCTGCCTCACCTGCCTCCCTTCACTTCAAAGCAGGCGACGCATAACACTGAACTACATCTCCCAGACACCTCAGTGGCTAGACTTTCACAAAAGGCACAGCAGGAAAAGAAAAAGAAAAAAGTCCTAGATGATTGTGAATGGCTACAACCAAATGCATATTATAGCAAAAGAGATAGATTTAAAAGAAAAACAAAACAGATCACATTACAACTGCTTTGTTTACTAAACGGGTAATTTGTGACGTCACTCTCACAATACATTTCCTACAACGCGCGTGGTTGACAACAAGCCTTAATATGCCTCTCTACAAACACTCGGGCAGCAGCCCCGTGGAGTTTGAGAAGTACTTTAGATCTGCACAAATCAAAACAGTGGGAGCACATGAGCCCTCGTATTTTTGCTTTGACTGGAAAACGGGAACTGGTGCGTGACTAACCAGCAAAGCATGGCTCACTTGTACTTTCAATTTCAAGTTAGTGCCTTGGCTAGACAGCAATGAGCTGCACACTCAACCACTGAACAGGATCAATGAAATAAATGTTATGAAAATGTACAGCTGCACGCCCGAACACTGTTCACTACGGTCACCTCCGGGCCATTTAGCGGTGTGGCTACATTTACAATCCCGCCTGTTTCTCTAGCGTTGCGGCTCAACTGCAATATTTCAGTCACTTCGCCCAATAACACAACTTGACAATGACAATTCCACATGTAAAAGAAAGCCTTGATGCAACAATCGGGCTTTTCCTAAACCTATATGCATCGTCCCCTGCAAGGACTACGGGCTAACTGTGCGCTCACTGTGTTTACATATCGCCAGCTAGGTAATGTTACACTTCTAGTAAGCTGGCTACTAACCTTTCGCTACAAGATTCAAACCGTCCCTCGGACTGATGCGATTCGAAAATTAACGTATCTATCCAAAAATAGTGCGAACGTGCGGCACGGGCTCGGGAAAACAGTGCCTCCACACCATCAACAATGACGTGATTCCAACAACGCCCGAGGTTTTCAAACAATAACAGGCAAACCCTCACGAGCACTTTTCCATTTAGCCAACGTTAGCCTCGCTACCCCACTGTGAGATCGCGGCTACATGGCCTACAGAGACACAATGTGCTGGTGGACGCCGAGCGGGTGTCTAGGTATCTGGCTGTCCCAAAAATAAGGGTTTCTTCAAAACTAACCGCGGACGATATGGCCGCTCGGCCTCAGCCTAAGCCTCGGGTTTGAGTGGAAACCCTGCCCGCTTGTCGCGTCCCTACACACGGCTGGCTAACTCCCCCCTCCCTCCACTTCCTTCCTTCCTCCCTATCGCCCACCCTCCCACGTAGCGCCTGCGGTGCGGTGAAGACAAGGCCGTTGGAGCGAAGTAGGCCTCGGCTCACTCACCCCCCTCCCTCCCTCTCTCTCTCCACCACAACCACCGCCAACCCCCCTCCCCACCCCCCTCACTCTCTTCATCTCTCTCCGTACCCCTTTCCCTCTACCTCTCGCGGTTCCCAGAAAGCCAGGACGGGTCCAGCTCGGGTTTGTAAAGGGTAGCTCGGAAACCGCGATAAATCTGCCTCTCGTTCCTCGCTACTCACCGGGATTTCGAGTCGAGTTGCCGGGGAGAATGTGCCAAAAATCATTCGAAACGGAGACAACAACAAGCCCAAAAATGCAGCCAGAGACCAGAGGCTCCAAAGCTGACGCCATCTTTGAGTGAAACAGGAGCTCGGCTAGTGGGGAAGGGGGAAACAGCGCGGGCCAAGGGAGCGTCTGCATCGTGCAATCCTTGTGCATATCGGAGAGGACGGGAAAGAGGCAGCAAGGGACGTGGGGGGGATAGGGAGGTTGTAACTGTGAAGGGTGAATATCCGTTGTACACACGAAATGGAAGAAAAGGACAGATGGTGAAGCGGAAAAAGGATAGGTGTCTCGCTTTCTCTCGCGCGCACGCACACAACGATACGGGCATGTTAGGGGCCGTCTGAATTTTTCCCTGCAGCTGGCGACGTGGTAAGAAAAAAAATCAAAGCAACGGATTGTGGTTTTAATGTTAGAGGGTATTTAAAGATCAAAGAGACCCCCCCCCTCCATTCCTCCTGTTTGGCTCGACATCGCATTGTAGACGTCCCTCTTTTTGTTCGAGCGAGCAAGGGGACCGATCCCTTCTTTCTTTTTTTAAATGCTTGCTTGCTCAATAAAACAGCTTGCTAACTGGCTTGTGTTTATTGAATTGAGCACCTCTGCATGCATTTAAGAAAGGGATACTCCATTCGGTCCGATAATAATGTGCAATACCTGGTGTCAAGCGTAGCACTAGAAATCAACTGCAACGAGTAACACAGTGGGTACATGCTGTAATAATTCCTAGGGGACAGGTGACCACACACACACATACACACGCGCGCGCGTCCTTTCCCGCCCGTATTCCGCATTTCACAGGAAGACGTGCCTATCGTGCATTAGCTACCTTAAGTGATAAGATTAAGCTAATTAGATAACGGCTTCACATTCTAAGGGTCAGGGAAGTGGAGGAAATGTTCTTTAATCTGGTACCTGACCTACTAATGAATGCATTATCAGAGTAAATGCATATTAAACGTTTTATATATTAAGTTCTATATTTAATGTTGAATGAGGAGTACTCCATATTTCATATTCTATTTCAACACTGAAAATTGAATACAAAATTGAAACATTTTTATGTAGCAAAGGTCAGAGTACTGTATCATTTTATTTAAGATTTTTTAAATAGAACTCATAGAATAAATATTTTTTACCACATACAATATATATATACATATACATACGTGATACATATCCACCTCTTAGTACCGGATAACTTATACTTAAATATGGCAAAGTCAAAACTGTATATATGTTAATAAAGTCATCTTATGATAAATTAACTATTATTTAAAAAAATGTAAAACATATTTTCTTCATCTTTTCAAAAAAAAATTTCTTTTTGTTTTCCATTTGTTCTGAATTAAATTAACCTATGAGTACAAGAGGATTTGTAAAACCCAGCATTTGCTTTTGCTCATTTCAATTGTATAAGTGTGACAATATGTTACTTACTTTTATCAAATACTTAATAAATGGTGTCAAGTGTCTGATTTTCTCATAAAAATGCTCTGTTCATTGATATTGCTCTTCAGATGCCAATGGTCAAAGGTTTTATATAATGTATGAGACTATTAAACATTTGTTCTGAGAGTTCTATTTAGCACACAACCAGCCATGAATATTATACCAGTACTATTGCGAGACAAGCTGTGGTTGAAACCAGGACCATTTCAACCCTATTGAGGTATTGTGTGAGTAAACGGGTAACCACCTATTTGCATATTTTTATACAATTCAAAAAAGGTGAGTGGAAATATTCACAGAGATCTATTTCGCTCTGATTTTGAATTAGAAACACAACATTACATGCTATAATCACGGAGCCGGCCTGAATGAGAGCCAGCTCCAGCAAGCTGTCATTACTGAAGTTTCAACAGAACTACATAATTACATTTGTTCTAATATAAAAGTATGACATCTGCTGGAAAATATACAGTCTGCAACAGGATATCCCTTTGCTGCTCACGGAACACCCATGTGTATGTGTTTTCTATTTTTTTTGCCACAACCAAGTTCCTAGTTAATTAGGATAATTGAAAACTGTAATTGAGCTGTTCAGTTGGGGGTTTTAAATAATAAAATAAATTAAATAATGGCAACGAGGGAAATGGAGCTCCGGGGAATCCACTGTGTTATTTCATCACATCAGGTCAAATGAAGCTGCTATTTCAGTTTCATACAGACTCACGCTTCTCTTTAATTTACTGGATGCAAATGCATTTCCTCCAGCAGTTTGTTCTCAAATGGCTGGGCACACGCACCTAGTATTTTCTTAATGGATGGATCAGTGAGGGATGGTTGCTGGTCAGTTGCAACCAAAAACAACCCGCCAAGGGAGCTTCAAGGAAAAGGGCTGGAGGTATTGTTAAACGGAGCATAAAAGCAGACGTGTGCACTGAACAGCGATGATTATTTGTCATTTAACCGCTAAAGGCTTTTTCCTAAATTACCTCGACACGTGTCACATTAGTGTAACAATCTTCGTCTTTGTGGTGTCTACCTCATTGGCTCACCGGGTGCGCCACTTGCGCTGTGTATAATACGCTATCAGTGTAATCTTGCAATGGTTGATAGTACACTGACTCAGTGTCTATGAGTGATTGCAGTCAATCAGTTCAATGTTGCAGAGGAACAAATTGTGCACGGTTACTGTGGGGGTCGGTTTGGAAGGGTGGGGGGGGGTTGATGAGGGGGTGCTGCTGAGTGCTGCACAGATAGCTCGGCCGCTATGGCTGCTTTTGTCCGTGTGAACTAGGGAGCTTCCTGCTGTGGCTGGCACACCGCCAAGCCCCAAAACCCCAACCCCACCACTGCTCACACCCCCTCCCATCCTGGAATGGGCTGAAACACACAACGGAAATTTCCAGGCCTGTCCGGCTTAGACTGAACCCCCACCCTTTCCCATCCCCCATTCCCCTGTTCCCCCCTCAATCCAACAGGGACAGACAGCAGCTGGAAGGTGAAGTGCACGAGGCGTGCTGGAGACATAGAGCCTAGGGCCTGCCTGGACCTTCACTCTTCGGGCTGGGTTTGAGGTTCAGCCAGCTCTTCTCACTGTCAGAGAGCAGGGAGAGCTGCCTTTCCTCCCCCACCCATCTGTAATCCACCACCACCCCCCTTCAAAACAAGTGCCCTTCAACCAGGTTCTTACTAACAGTCTGTTGTTCCCACAGCTTTTTGTCATTTTATTTATGACATAATCCTTACACATAAGGGCTTACAAGTGCACTCCCTTTTTTTTAACAGACCCCTCATTCAAACAGAGAAAAAAGATTGAGTCTTTTTGGAGTCTGGCTTGTTTATTTTGGCTCCCCTTTAAAACCATATATATATTTTAAAACAAGCATAAATAAATGATATGAACATCAGATTTTCAACTCATAAGACTTGCACAATTGGCAAGGTGTAAGAGGCAACATGTAACTCAAGTCTTTACTGATAAGCCTCTATAATAATGACAGATGTGCAACCTCAATTTGATAACAATTATTTACTCTCTGTGTGAAGACAAGTAAGTGGATATTCCTGCTTTGAGGTACCTGTTGGTATTAAACTTGTACTTTGCTTTGGTGCAATAAGCTCAGTTTCTATCAACTGTCTTTCACCTCATGTAAAAGACTATCCGTTATTTGGCAGCTAGAAGACACTTGAGAAAATGAGGGATACTGATGTTTCTGTTATGGTGTGGGGTGCATTTTCCAGGCATGGTTCAGGTCCACTTAACCCCTTAGTGGGCAAGATAAACACCAATAAATACAAAGCCATTCTCACAGTGATCAGCTTCATCATATGGTGAAGCATTTCTATCCTGATGGGAGTGGTCTCTTTCAGAATGACAATGCCCCCACCCACAGGGCACAAGTGGTCACTGAATGGTTTGATGAGCATGACAATGAGGTAAACCATATGCCATGGCCATCTCAGTCACTAGATCTCAACTGACTGAACACTTATGGGAGATTCTGGAGCGGCGCCTGAGACAGCGTTTTCCACTGCCATCAACAAAACACCAAACACTGGAATTTCTTGTAGAAGAATGGTGTTGCATCCCTCCAATAGAGTTATCATCAAGGCACACTGAAGCTATTCTGGCAGCTTGTGGTGGCCCAACGCCCTATGGAGACACTTTATGTTGACATTTCCTTTATTTTGGCAGTTACCTATAATTTGGCTGGACTGAGACAGGGCTCTCTCACTCTCATGGGGAGCTGTTGCCAGTTTATCACCACCATCCACAAGCACAGGTCCCTCAGACAGGCCTAAATCCTGCAGCTGAATTCATGCAGGAATGCAGATTGTTCACATTCAAGTGCAGAGAGATCATCATGGTTTATAAAGGTTGAGGAGAGGGTAGTGGGAGCTCCATTATGGGGCAGCCATAGTGCACTGTTTTTTGTAACAGGCACCCCCCCCCCCATGTACTGAAAAAGAGGTGTGTGTGTGTGTGTGTTCCAGTCTGGAGAGTCCCATCGAGGTGCCCATGACAGGTTTCTGTGGACTCCTGTTTTTGCAAGGCCAGGCTACACCTCAGACAACAATGCAGGCACCCAGATCCTTTGTGCATTCCTGAGGGACTGCCGCCGGGTATTTAACCTCTGCAGCTCGAGCAGTCACCCGGCCGGCCACCCCTCACTCCCCTCACTCCCCTCCCGTCTCCGTGGGTCATGCGCACTCCGCCGAATGTTTTCCTTCCCATTACTTACCGTCGCCTCCTCCGCGCAACCCTTGTTCCTCGAAGAGCTTATTCAGGGTCCTGTTTGGGCAGGCCTGTCGTCGGAAGGGCCGGTTTTCAAACGGAGGACTTTAATCTTGACGCTGTGGCACCTCCCGCAGCCACGGGCAGCGCGGATCCAAGCTAAACATGACCCAAGACCTTCGGGCGCATCAACCGCCACGGGCGAGCAGTGATATCTCGCTTCTTTCAAACAGCGCGTGATGGATTTACTCTCTCACCTTCCAGTGGTCCCCCCTCGCTGCCATTATCCCTTACACAACGCATTATCCCGAACCCCATTCATATGAACACGTGGCTCAAATGTGTCACTCGAGCAGAAATGAAAGTACATTTCAGTGATTTACACGGTCCACGTATGCCGTACAGTAACATTTTTTTGTTCCATAAATTATTTTTCAGGGTATTCATGAAACAGTGCCTTAGCAGTGTTTAACAATGTTAATCGCCTAGTCCGGTGTTAGCAGAGTAGGGGAACCTTTGCAGAGAGTTCCTTCCTTCCTCCTGCAGAGGAACGTGGAGGATGTTATATTTTTTTGTAATCTTATCACGCGCCTGCCATCTCAGGTCTTACGATTTAACCTGACTGGAAAGCGAGGGCCTGTAGTTGTATTCTGGTACAATGGGGAAAATGTTCAGCAACTAACTGACATTTCCAAGCCCAACAACAATGTTTCTTGGTCCAGCTGGTACCAGGCCTGCTTACCAGGAGTTGAGACACTGCAGAAGGTGGGGGCTGGGGAGGCGGGGTTGTTTCCTTGCACAAAGTTCAGCGTTACATCATCAACTGCAGTATATGTATTGGCAACATGCATAACATTGGTAACTTAGTATGTTTATTTGTTCTGCGCCTGTCTGATCCACAGATTTACAATCACTTTTCTAGTCTTGAACACTGCTTACATATAGATGGGGTGTAGACAAAACAAGGGAAAGGCCAAACAGTATATGAGTATATTAAGGGGTTGGGCTGCCTTTTGCTTTCAGTAGTAGCAATGGTTTCCATCCTTCTTGGAATGCAGTTATACACGTTTGGAAATGTTTCTAGTGGGATATATTACATTACATTACAGGCATTTAGCAGATGCTCTTATCCAGAGCGACTTACAGTTTTACATTTCTTTACAATCCATTTATACAGCTGGATATTAACTGAAGCAATTCAGGTTAAGTACCTTGCTCAAGGGTACAACGGCAGTGTCCCACCTGGGGATTGAACCTGCAACCTTAACGTTACAAGCCCAGTTCCCTAACCATTATACCACACTGCCTGCCTACATTGTACATATATATGTATACATATATATATACATATATATTGGACCATTCTTCAAGAAGGGAAGCCTCCAGTTCTTTTTGAGATGAAGAAACATATTGGTAATTAGTATTGACATTAATATGAAACACGTATAGACTCTTATACCTTAGTTACTTCAATATACGTTTTCATTTGGTGTTTCCATTATTTTGTTGACTCCCTGTGCATACAGTACCAGTCAAAAGTTTGATTACACCTTCCATCTGGATTACGGCTAATCGGGCACTCCTTCATTCTTCAGCAAGATAACGACCCGAAACACACCTTGAAAGGAGAGCTGAGAAGACATGTCGGGTGATTTCCTGCTGAAACTTATTAACTGAATGGCCCATGTTTGTGAGGCTGTTATCACGGCAAAGGGTGGCTATTTTGAGGAATCCAAGATTCCATTTTCAATTCAATTTTCTTGAACATTGCTTTTATGCTCCTTTTTTTTATTGTTACGTGTTTTTTTGTCATTTTCAAGTATTTACAGAAACTTATACAGCGTACGACATTGTCAATTATGAGATAAACCTAGTTTCCAACAGGTGTACTCAAACTTTTGAATGGTACTGTACATGGTATGAAAATGTATCTACATTTTACTTATGTACCTGACAACGTAGTTAATATATTCAGGAAATCTCTTATTTATATTGTTCATGAACAATGATCCTTGCTCTATAGCTACAGTACACCCCCTCCCTGTGCAAACAGTAGGAAACAGAAGAGGAATGTGAGGAATTATTCATATGAATAATTGAAAATACAACTGTCTCAACCATATTCAACAGTGATTATCCGAATATAAAATGTGTGTGTCAATATTAGTCCATGAAGCATTATGTGATCTCTCAGCTAAACTGTCAATCACTTGACTAAACTGCTGTTTGATTAGCCTGAACAAAGACTTCATTACTGGATTGTGGAAGGTTTTTACAAGCCGGTGACAGAAAACAGTCGGTGTGCAAGGTTTAGTCTAGAACGTGTCTGCACTTAGCTTAGGGATCGCCTTTTAAAATCAAATCCTCAAAGGACTTAATCCATATCAAAACAATCATGGGGGGGGTTAGTGATCCAGCCGATTAATTGTAGGTGACATAACCTTGCAAGGTTAGGGGTCCCAAATGTGCAAACCACAAAGTGTTTGTAGTGGAAAATTCATATCGTCAGTGGAGCATGAGAGGGTTAATGAAACTCAGCCAGGAGCATGCGACCCATTTTGTATTTGTATCACACCATGCGCCCCCCCCCCCCCACCCCGTTTTATCCAGCTAAAATGTATTCATCCATCCTAACGACTAAGCAAGCAAAAACACCCAGGACAGTATTTATTACCACAGGCATTAATGTCATATTTTAGAATCGTTATTCCTACAACATGAACAACTGGTGCTCGAATCACACTGCTGTCCGTCAACGGTAACGGCGGACCACCGCCACCGTCCAAGAACTCGATCGGCCCTCAATCCTGCCATATGCACTGGTCACGTCACGCGCTTAATGCCCAAGTAAACACGCTCGTCAGGGTCACGGCTAGTTCACCGCACGTACTCGCTGGCTGGTCCCCGGCCGGCCTGCGGCGAGGCTGCTTCGCAGCGCTCCAAACATTCCCGATGGCGACGTCGCTGCGATCGCTTTCCCCCTCGTTCGAACCGTCACCCTGTCCTCCTTAGCTCCGTGTTGCACACATGCTGTGCCGAGGCAGAGTGACGCCACGTCGCATTAATAATAGATAACTCCACTCAACAGCCCCCTCCACCACTAAGCCTGGGAAACAGACTTCAGCCTTCATTCACCAGCTGGATCTCTGCTGCACCATTGTTTTATCCCCAGACACAAAATAACATGCCATGTAGAATGAAGTACATTATTTATATATATACACACACAGGTAACTGCCAGAATAAAGGAAAAACCTGTGTAAAATGAGGGATACTGGTGGCTCCGTCATGGTGTTGGGTGCATTGTCCTTGCATGGTTTAGGTCCACTCGATCCCTTAGAGGGCAAGGTTAACAAAGATAAATACAAAGCCAAGTGATCACCTTCATCCTATGATGAGGCATTTCTGTCCTGATGGTAGAGGTCACTTTCAGGGTGACAATGCCCCCATCCACAGGGCACGAGTGCTCACTGAACGGTTCGATGAGCAGACAAAGAGTTTTCCACCACCATCGACAAACCAAATGATGGAAAGTCTCTTGGAAGAATGGTGTTGCATCCCTCAAATAGAGTTACAGACACTTGTAAAATAAATGGCACGGTGCATTGAAGCTGTTCTGGCAGCTCGTTGTGGCCCAATGCCCTATTTGCTTTATTTTGGCAGTTACCTGTATAGTTATACCTTGCCAAGACTGTATGGAAAAAGAGCATTGCTTGCTCCATCCCTACACTTTTCTTGGCATTACGGCAGGTGGAGTGATGCAAGGGAAAGAAAAATGGGCAGAGGTCAACCCGATTGGCCTTTTCTGCTTGCGAACATGGTCCCTGGAGAGTTACGCGAGTGTGTGGAGGAACTATGGGGTTGAACTGTGTGTTGTTATAATCCAAATCGACATGGAGGAGCAGAAGTTGTACATTCCATGCGAAGCCTGTCAAGGCAGATTTAACTTGCGGGTATAAATTTGCCATGAAGAAATATCGGCTGAGTCTACCATTGTCAAAATATTGTGCTGTAAACGTAGCAAGATTTTTCTTTGAGGGAAAACGGATTCATGATGCACACGTTTGCCTGCAGGTGTCCAAGCCTCATCACGGTCTTGCTGATGAAATTGTTGCAGTGCGCTTTCTGGAGCTGTGCAGTGAGACAACTTGCTGGTTATACCAACTTCACTGCAGATCTTTTAGATCTTGAACTGCAGTCTTGGAGGCCCGCAGCATCTGCACGTTTTTGTTTGTGGTTTTGTTTGTCAGAAGCCAATGTAGGCCATGGAAACACGATTGTGGGGACCCATGATCCAACCAATGACATAAAATAAGCACTTAAGTGCTGAAACGCAACAAATAACCAATATGGTTCTGTGTGGCTCAGTAGGTAGAGCATGGCGTTGGCAACGCTTAGGTTGTGGGTTCAATTCCCACTGGGACCACATATACTGAAAAATGTATGCATTCACTACTGTAAGTCGCTTTGGATAAAAGTGTCTGCTAAATGGCATATATTATTATTATTATTATTATTATTATTATAACCAGCAGACTACCAGCAAATAACCCCTTTGGGACTGGGGTTTGAAATCCCCCGTTTTAGACCTTGACGTCTGTCTCGGTGCGTGGTCACAGGAGCGGATAGTGGGACAGCTGGAGAGTGTGTGGGTGCGATAGGCGCGGTGTAGCTGGGGACAGCAAGGGACAGAGCTGAAGGGGTGGTGAGTGAGAGAGCTGCCACAGAAAGAACTGGACCCTGTCTCTGTAAACCCCCCAGCTGTCAGCTAGCCCTCTATCCCATGGGGGGTTGCCACGGTGACAGGAGGCCACATGTCTTGGGGGCGTCGTCTTGGTCAAAGGACCCTATTGTTCTTCAGCTAAGCCGTCTTCACTGTGCCCGTCTGTTGGGGGGGGTTCACACCCTGACACACTCACTGAAAACACACTCAGACTTTGCAGGGAGACACACAGTTGCGGTGCAACACACAAACACTTGCAATAGACACACAGATACCAAAGAAAGAAACTAGGACACTCTTAAAGTTACACAGAAAGTGTCAATGATATATTCATAGGCAACAAGACACATTTTGATTTTTTTTTTTTTTTAAGTGATAACAGATACACATGAATGCAGCTTAAGTATAAATGAATCCACCAACTGACTACAGCAAATGCTCAACTGTGAAAATTAAAATTACTTAAGTCTATTCAGCATTTCCCCCAAAACATTAAAAAATAAAAATAAAAACAGCTTTTTTCTGGGGAAGAGGGAGACACAAAAAGTCATCAAGAGCTTTCGTTGCAGTGCGCAATCTCACCAACTCCACCAGAGGGAGACACACCACCACAATTGAACCAATCATGACCACGATAAGCAATCAAGAATTTAAAGAAGGCCATTAACAAAATAATATAACCTCAATTTGAACCACAAGCCGAGAGCTGATTTCACGGCCACCCGCCGAGCAGTCCTCTCTGGAATCCGTTTTGCATTTTACTGGCGTTATAACTGTGGACACGCTTCTGGAGCTCCAAAGTTCAGTCACATGGTAAACGGACCTATCAGATTTTACAGTCCTGGCAGGCAATGACAGAAGTTCTCCTTGCAGTCTTGCCCTCGGATAACTTTTGAGGCGGTGCAAGAGTGGAGGGGAGTGTGCATATATTGAAAGACGACTTCAACAGCGCTCAGAAATTTTATTAGATTGGATAAGCCTACCGTACAGAAAAAATGGTTTCCCCAAAACATTATCTACTGCAAAATAAAATAAAAAAGAAGCCTATAATCAAACTGCTACTGCTGTTAATCTCTTCAACACATTCCAATAGCGCTGCATTATTTCAGTAGCTGATAAGCCAATAGTTTTACATTACTGCTATGAGTACTGACTAGCTTTGAACTTCATTTCCCATAAGCCCCGCTGAACCAGTTGACACACAGCGGTCGTTTTAATACATCGTGCTGCGCAGTTTCACAGATCTAAAAATCACTTGATAGGCTTTTCTCATTTACCATGGCCACTTTAGCCTACGCACTTGCAAGAAGGGTGGGTGAGCCAGTGCGAACCCCTGTATTCTGTTCTCAAACAGAATGAATACATTCCACTTGGAACTATTATGACACACACACGACTTCGCTTTTGACCTGCTATAATACACTCTGTGAATTCCACCACAATGCGGCCTTTCGTGCATCAGTTGAAAAATGCGAAATGGTCAAGTGTTTTTATATTTACAGACAGGGAGCACAATTTTAGTCTTTAAAACAAGCTTCCATGCTCGTTTGCCGTGAGTGGGTGTGGTCCTCTTAACCCTCACGGGGAAGGGGCCTCCAGGAGAGTGGGCAGGTCATGGGTAGAGCTGGGGGAGCTTGTAGGCGGAGTTGGGGATGATTGTGGGCGGGGCTGGGGCGTCTTGCGGGCGGAGCTGAGGCGGCCTCGTGTTCCCCTGCGCGTGGACCTGCGGGCGGCGGCCGTGGGGGAGGGGGAGGGGTGAGGGACCCAGGCCAGGCCGGACGCGGAGGGGTCGCGGTGGCTCTGGTTCCTGAGGCTCCGGCGGACCGAGCGCCGGTCGCGGGGCAGCGGCTGCAGGACGTCCTCGATGCAGAAGTCCACCTGCGGGCAGCAGGGCGGGGCCTGCTCCACCGCACCCGCCTCCCTCTCCCGGTCTCCCTCCGTCGCCGCCTCCGCTCCCTCCGTCCGTCTCCCTGAGAGATCACCGCCTCCCCCTCCCCTCCGGCCCGGCGCCCCCCTCCGCCGCCGGGGGGTTCTGGGTCGGCCGCTCCTCGGTGACGGATCGAGGGCAGAGCAGGGCGCTCCTGCGGCCTTTCGGCCTGCCCAGAGCTCCGCTCCGCCGGCCCGGTTTTGCCCTCTGGCTCGCCGCGCCGGCGGCCTCCTGCCCTGCGTCTGGCTGAGCGTCCGGCTCGGGGACCGCCGCGTCGCCTGCCCCACTCTGAGCGCTGCGGTGTGCGTCGGCGTCGGAGTGACCCTCCGCCTCTCCTCCAGTGTCGCGGTCCATCGGCACTACTCTCTCCAGAGCCTCGCTGCAGCGCGCATCTGTCTGCATGTGTGTCCGCGTGTCTGTGCGCGCCGAGGAGCTGTCTCCATCCGTCTCCCGTCTGTCACCCGGGGGGTCGATGTGGGAGGGGGCTGCGCGCTGGCGGCTCCGTTCCTGCGTCTCCCATCTCTACCTCCCTCTCGGAAGCGTCGCTGTGGGCTGTGCTGTCCTTTCTCCCCTTCACTCTGTCGCTCTTTCTGGGCCTTCCTTTCCGGCTCGCTCTCTCCCCCTCGTGGGCAGGCTGCAGGGCGCTCGCTGTGAGACCCGCTGGCCGCGCGGTCCGCGGTCCGGGCGGCCCGAGACGTGTCGCCTTCGGCGGTAACGCCCGCGGGGCTGTCCGCCTCGTGGTCGTCAGGACGCCCGTTCAGCGTCGCCTCCAGGGCGGGGAGGAGGAGGAAGCGCTTGCGCCACAGCGCTGCAGCCGTGACGACGCTGGCCACGGGGTCACCGTGGCCTGGCTCTTCCCCAGGGGGCATGCTGGGATTGTGAATCTCTCTGCAGTCCTCCACTGTAGGAGGAAGAACACGCGGTGGTTAATGCCCTGTTTGTGCGTGTGTGGGTGTGAGTATGTGAGTGAGTGTGTGTGTGTGTGTGTGTGTGTGTGTATGAGCACGTGTGCGCATGTGAGTGTGTGAGAGAGTGTGTTTGTGCGTGTGTGAGAGCATGTGTGTGTGTGTGTGTGTGTGTGTGTGTGTGTTAGGGTCAGGGCCTCAGAGGGTCAGGGGCAGCGTGTGAGAGTGTGTGTGTGAGAGTGTGTGTGTGTGTGTGTGTGTGTGTGAGCATGTGTGTGTGTGAGTGTTAGGTCAGGGGCAGCGTGTGATACCTGGACGCCGGCGGGCGGAGCGGTGGCGCTGTGGCGTGGGGGAGCGGCTGGTGGAGGACAGCGCCTCTGTGATCGGGCTGAGCAGCGGGTTCTTGGAGGCGTAGTCTCTCTTCCCGTACAGCGAGCGGTCCACCTCCTTACTGCCCCAGCGCCGCTTACCTGCACAGCCCTGAGACAGACACACAGCTCTGTCAGCACGGACACACACTGCCATCGGGAAGCAAATATTCTAAATATACACCCATCAGCCACAACATTAAAACCACTGACAGGTGAAGTGAATAACATTGATCATCTTGGTACAATGGCACCTGTCAAGGGGTGGGATATATTAGGCAGCAAGTGAACAGTCAGTTCTAGAAGTTGATGTGTTGGAAGCAGGAAAAATGGGCAAGCGTAAGGATCTGAGCGACTTTGACAAGGGCCAAATTGTGATGGCTAGACAACTGGGTCAGAGCATCTCCAAAACGGCAGGTCTTGTGGGGTGTTCCCGGGATGCAGTGGTTAGTACCTGGAAGGACAACCGGTGAACCGGCGACAGGGTCATGGGCGCCCAAGGCTCTTTGATGCGCGTGGGGAGCGAAGGCTAACCCATCTGGTCTGATCCCACAGAAGAGCTACTGTAGCACAAATTGCTGAAAAAGTTCATGCTGGCTATGATAGAAAGGTGTCAGAACACACAGTGCAGGTAGAGCATGGCGTTCCTGCGTAGGTTGTGGGTTCAATTCCCACTAGGACCACATATACTGAAAAATGTATGCATTCACTACTGTTAGTCGCTTTGGATAAAAGCGTCTGCTAAATGGCGTATATATTATTATATTATTATATTAGAACACACAGTGCATCGACCCCTGCGTATGGGGCTACCACGGAAAGGTCAGAGTGCCCATGCTGACCCCTGTCCACCACCGAAAGCGCCTACAATGGGCACGTGAGCGTCAGAACTGGACCATGGAGCAATGGAAGAAGGTGGGCTGGTCTGATGAATCATGTTTTCTTTTACATCATGTGGATGGCCGGATGCGTGTGCCTTGTTTACCTGGGGAAGAGATGGCACCAGGATGCACTATGGGAAGAAGGCAAGCCAGTGGAGGCAGTGTGATGCTCTGGGCAATGTTCTGCTGGGAAACCTGGGGTCCTGGCATTCATTGGATGTTACTTTGACACGTAACATCTACCTAAACATTGTTGCAGACCAAGAGTATACCCCTTCATGCCAACGGTATTCCCTGATGGCAATGGTCTCTTTCAGCAGGATAATGCGCCTCCAAATTCCGCAGATCTCAATCCAATCGAGCATCTGTGGGATGTGCTGGACCAACAAGTCCGATCCATGGAGGCATCACCTCGCAACTTACAGGACTTAAAGCATCTGCTGCTAACGTCTTGGTGCCAGATACCACAGGACACCTTCAGAGGTCTTGTGGAGTCCATGCCTCGACGGGTCAGAGCTGTTTTGGTGGCACGAGGGGGACCTACACAATATTAGGCAGGTGGTTTTAATGTTGTGGCTGATTGGTGTATACTTTATATATATATGGATTATAAACTATTATTTTTCATAAATCATTTAAAATGCCCAATGCACCGTTAATGCTGCTAGCTAACTAGCCAGCTAGATGAAGTCGCTAGAGCAGCCAGACCACAAGCTAACGCGTCAGCTGCCATTTTTCGCCGTCTCATTTGTGGCGCTGGGTTCGGCCGTTTGCGCGGGCGTTTCTCTGGCGCTTGGCCAAATTTAGGCGGCTGAGGGAACATTCGCGGGATGACAGTCACGGAGAGCTCGCTAGCGTGTGCGCAAACAGTGCGTCTGAGGCAACTCACACGTCTGAGGTAATACAGCTGACGCGTGAGGCTTGGTAGTGACACCACGGCTCGCGGTTTAGAAAAGAAACAGCTGCGACCGTGGGATTATGACTGTGGTCCGCAAAAGGTCATATGTGTCCGAGTGAGGTGTCTTGCGTGGCTGCGGAGCCCTCGCTATAACTGTGCTCATGTCGCAAAATATATTATAAATCCATTCCTGTTGTAACTACATTAATGTGTAGATCCTGACATTTCCCAGATGGAACAGTCACAGGCCCTTTAAACTAGCTTACAATAGACACACACAAAAACACACACACACACACACACACACACACACACACACACACACACACACACACACACACGGGCTCAGCACAATGAGGTACCACAGCTCCCCAGTCACTCACACGTAGAGGCATCCCCCACGCATCGGAGCAGTGGCTTGTTCATTTGTTCCCCACAATCGCAGTATTCTGAACCATAAGATGCATACCCTACAGCTATGCCAGTCAGACATGTCACTCGAACGCTTTCAGGTCCACGCAAACCCCATCATTGGTTGTCAGCCAGCCAATCACGCCCATCAGTCAGAATCTTCCGTGTCGCAGTGTGAGGTGAGACAGGCTAATGCCCGCAGCCGAAAGAGAGACAGCTGATCCACGCAAATCTCCCTCCGAGGAATCACTCTACTGCCTCACTGAGCGACGTGCAGGGCGGTGCAATACGCTGCAGCACAGCGAGAGACAAAGCATCCTGTGTCTGTGTACCAAAGAACATCAAAGAACATCAACCCACAACACTAGATTTTCTCTGAAATATGCTCTTAAGCGCCAGTGTAGCCACACACTTTAGCACTCATTTTCCAATCTCCTAATACGTTTAACATTTGAAAAAAGACACGCTCCAATGTCCTTTCCAATTAACTTTGGTTGTTAAGCGGAAATCTGAAATGCGTGAGCGCGCCAGGGCCACTTGAGCCCCGGCCGGCTAATTAGAAATTACAACAGTCATCACTGGCGGTTTTTTGTCAAACGCACAATAAAACCTTTGAAACGCCATCGTTCTGCGCTAAACGCAGGGGCGCGATTTGCCCGACATCACGATTCTCAGCCACGAAGCCCTCGCTCCATACAGATGTTGGTTTAAAGACGGCTTTTCCCCATTGTCTCGGAGGCCTGCGACGCATTAGGGCCAGTTATGCGGGCCATCTGTGGCCTCCCGGAGCCCCAAACCCCCCATTTCGTTGTCCTCGTGTCTATTGTTTCCCGATATCGCTGAAGCGGTTCTCAATTAAAAAGCAGAAATAAAACGGAATCTCAGGGGGGAAGAGAACACAGGCAGCTGACGCGCTGACATTTCTGGCTTTGGCCTGTGCCGCCGTTACTGTGGCAACTCGTTTGCGCGCAAGCCCAATTTCTTTTGGTTTTTAAAAATGTTTTGTTTTTCCACATAAACCTGTGGGTGGCAGAGTGTTCCCGTCTTGAGCCGTTGATTACATAGGTGTGAAATTGGCCAAATCATGCGAGGAAGCAGGAAGCTTAGTATCATAATTATATAGGATGTGAAATATGCTACATTAAAAATGTCACGAAAGTACATTTGAGTAGCAGACACTTAGCACGTTGCACAATTATGCAGGAACTTGTTCAGCTATGTGTTTTTTTCAGCTAGAACTTTTTTAACATTTTTTTTATTAGTAAGTAAACTAATTCTGGACACCAAACTTAAAAGCAATAATGAAAATCTTTTATTCTAACCATAATGAAACATTAAACTGCATGCATGAATAATGCATAAGTGCACCATTTTTTGCTGCTATATGTAGAATGTGAAAATATGAACATCCAACTTCTAACATGCTTCCGAACAACAGGGATACAGACAGCTCAAGAGCAAAGGCAGGTTTACCTCTACATCAGCTGAATACTGTCAGGGACTGCTTCATTTAAAAACCTTCTTTATGTAATGAAGCCCACCTTTTACACACACAAAAAGTACCAGAGTACTGTTCAAGCACAGCTGACTGGGCCTAATGTGAATGTGCGATTATGTTGCCAAATGCCAAACCTAGGGAGTTTGCAGTATGCAACAATTTTACCTTTGAGTTATTTTTACGAATTGGGGAGAAGCCCACAATGTGCCACTGCATCCATATATTTTACCTCAAAGGATGTGAAGCGGCTGCAGGGCAGGGTTTACCGTTAAAGCCTCATTCCTCATTCTCACTGGCCACCCTGTGGTGTAGATAGAATCAATATTTTGATGAATGCCCATCCCACAATCCAGCTCTGACCACGGACCTGCAGGGACTCAGCTCTCTGACCAGGAGCTCAGCTCTCTGACCTGCAGGAGCTCAGCTCAGACCTGCAGGGACTGACTACAGACCTGCCTGCAGGAGCTCAGCTCTCTGACTACAGACCTGCAGGAGGGACTCAGCTCTGACTACAGACCTGCAGGAGCTCAGCTCTGACTACAGACCTGCAGGAGCTCAGCTCTGACTACAGACCTGCAGGAGCTCAGCTCTGACTACAGACCTGCAGGAGCTCAGCTCTGACTACAGACCTGCAGGAGCTCAGACCTGCAGGGACTGCTCTGACTACAGACCTGCAGGGAGCTCAGCTCTGACTACAGACCTGCAGGAGCTCAGCCTGCAGGGACTCTGACTACAGACCTGCAGGAGCTCAGACCTTCTCAGCTCTGACTACAGACCTGCAGGAGCTCAGCTCTCTGACTACAGACCGGCAGCGTACAGACCGCTGTCTGAGCGACTCATCCTGCTAAAGCAATGGGGTTTTAGAGTAGCAGCGTGCCCCGTCGTCTGGTATCCAATCCTGACCCTGTCCGGCGGCCCCGCAGGGCGGCACGCGATTGGCCGGTCCAAGGCACCGTGCGTTTCAGAGAAGAGCGTGTGCCAGTCTGTGCTCTCCTCCTCACAGAGGATGTTGCAGAGGTAGGAAGAAAATTGAGAAAAAAATTAATTGGGAGATTCAAATGTAAAAAACAAATCAGCACCTCTACATGCGTGTAAGCAGCCAGTGTAGAAGAACTGTGAATGTGAAAACACTGGGGTGATGTCATTTAACCTCATTGTGCATCTGGAATCATTTTAAAAATACCCATTTTCCACAGTAACAAAATAAAGAAAAAACCAAAGACCTTCGGTGCTGTGGTGATTTTTTAATATAAGGCCATGCCATGAGGCACACAGACATTCCCATTCGCCTGTCTCAATTTGACCCTGCTAATTGCGGCATATCATTTCGGAGTGGTTCATCTGAATCGTCACCACAGGGGGGCGACGGAGATCTTCAAACTGTGGGGTGAAAAATGGATGCCAATGTGCAGGTCTGAAAAATTGATTGTGGTTTACCCACAAAGTAATAATCCTCTGTCTTGCAGAAGTCATTCCACTCATTACACAATGCACAAATCTAACAAATAGTGCCTTTAAGGACAGAGCACAGAAAGTATTTTTCCTGCCACTATGTTGCATTCTTTCTGTTGAATTAACACAACAAGAGTAAACATGTAATCATAAACTGTAATTCAAGCATCAAGTCAAGCCATCTTACAAAAGGAACTTTTAAATTGGCCAAATGCTTTTTGCAGTCTTTTGGCTAACCAGCTAAGGTGTTTAGAATTACCAGGGCAACAGGCCTAGGGCAACAATTATTCAACTTGAAATATTAATAAAAGGAGCCTGGCTTAAAATGACCTGGCCTGCTGGCCGCTGGCTGTTTCGCAAAGGAGCTTTAAGATTAGATCATTCATATCACGAGATGCATATTGCAGTTAGTGGAAAACGCAGGCAACCGTGGGTAAAAATAATGACAGTGAGGATTTTTCCAGCACAGCACGATCGGTTCAGCACAGCATGCATTTCAGTTACAGCTACACAGCGGTGACACTGTTCTGAGCAAGTTTGGTTCACATATTTTGTGAATTCATGATGATTATTTCACAATTCAACCATCCCGGCTACACGGTTTTGTATTTCATAATATGTAATGGCTGACCGCAGGCTTCACAAGGCTTTTCTTTGGGAGACCCAAACAATGCTGTTTGATGCGAGGGGCAATTAGAAGCCCTCAATCACCCCACTTTCTTCATCCAGATTGGTCATTAAATGACACCGACGAGGGTAAAATGTTAAAATGCACCAGAACGCTTGCTTGCGGGTCATTGCGCGTTTTCACTGGTTTTGTAGTTCCTAAAATAAGAGTGAGAAAAGGCTGTAGACTTCACACCAGTCAGCTCTGATGTAAACCAACAGCCAGATGTGTGGAAGGTCTCGCAGCAAGTCTGATGTCACCACACATCTTCCCGCTCCCCGTCCAAAGAAAAGAGAGAAAATAAAAGCGCAAGGTGCACAGAAGGAGAGACACCCTCTGGATTTACAAGTCAATTTCTGTTATATCAAAATGGACCACTGAGCATTTTTAACATTTTTTGTTTATGCTTTTATTCCCCATTTGGCATTTGTTTAGCCAATTATACCCTCTTTTTCATGTCAATTATCCCCACCCTTGTACGAGAGGTCGCTGCCGTAGTCCTGAGACTGGTAGTTGGTGCTGTACCGCCTCCTCCGAGCCGGCACCCGCCACGGTCACCGCAACACACAGGACCAGTCATATATTCAGCGAACTCGTATCGGCTTCGCTCCCCCCTTGGACAGCCAATTGCCGCCCCCTAGTGGTGCTCCCTGCCAGAGCCGAACTGGCACGACCGAGGTGGAATCGAACCCCGGCTGCAGTGGGCAGCGTTAAACGTTCTTACCGCTACACCACCAGGGAGGCCCACCACTGAGCATTTTGAATGTCAATGCGATTTGACAAACATTTCACATACGTTGTAATTTCCAGCCCTTGGTATGTGGTTAAAAGGTTCCGCGACTATAAACTTTACTGGCTGTTCTGATCGTGGCAGCCCTTTCTCCACCGGTGCCAACCGCACCAACCCCCACGCCGATCCATCAGAGGGATGAATATACACTCGCTGAATTAATAGCTTGCCAATTTGCAAGCCGAAGCTCGCCATGAGATTTAGTGACACTCAAGTGGCTCTCGGTTTAGAATAACTCTTCCGCTTGAGATAAATTTGCAAACAAATCATGGGCAAGCACTCAAAGTTTGTTCGCTCGCTTACAAATTAAACAAAGACCTGGTATCCTGTGCCTTCTCGCGAATCTTCGACAATTACCTTCAAAGCTCGACAGTATTTATTAGTTACGAAATTTGGCAATACGAACGACCTCGGTTTGAACCGCTGTAAAACACCAAGTTGCGTGAGACGGCTCTCAAACGTGAACTGCAGGCCGTGACACCGCCCCTCCCCCAGCCCCCACGGATTGCTCCGAGGTGCGCCTGACCTTCGGCCCCTGCTACACAATTCACCACCTCCAGGCTGGAGTGTGACATTTGTGGCCTTCTAACAAAACAAAACAAAAATTCTGCCTAGTCTCTTTCAAGTGATACACACCGAGATTTATACAGATAATTTGGCGAATTAAACCGATCGCACGTGACAGAAGAGAACGGATGCTTAAGCGCAACAGAGAACGCTTCATTCAGACGATGGATCCTTCCCTTCCCGCGTGGGACCCACAGGGCTTAGGCTTTTTCATCCTCGAGGTGCGGCAACACTCATAGCAGGGACGCGGGAGGTGGCATTTTATTTCACAGTTCAGATGTGCTCTGATGTTTATTACACGCCGTCAGCTCTTCCCGGAGAGCCGGGGCGACGCTCGGCAGAACCGCCACCAATGAAGCGGGGGCCTGTCTGGAGCGCCGTGCTCCTGTGCCCTGCGGCTGTCGGAGACGGCGCCGCGCCGCGCCGCATTAGCCGCCCCCTTGTTTTCCGCGCGCCGGCGATGCACCGACTGAACGGTCTTTGGGCGGAGGCGGTGAATCACAATCGGCTCTAAGCTCCGAGCGGCATTAGGAGGCGAGTGACAGCTATTTGAGATTCGACACAGCCGGCGTCGCACTTTCTCATTCCCTCCACAGACTACGGAGACACAACAGAAGTCCCCCATCTTTGCGATTGCGAATGCAGAAGGTAGCACAATGCACATGATGCTAAATGAACAAAAAGTGTGCCACTCACCCCCCCCCCCCACAATATTTGCTCGATCTAGAATTTCAATGCGAACACCGACTGTGCCTCGCTACGTTAATGTCAGCAGTTGCGTGCGCTATTTCGAGATTGGAGAGAGGCCTCTGGCCTTAAATCAATGCCTTACATTGTTTCTGAAAGCTATTCCGCAAGATTGTTCATTACACAGCATATTAAGGTAATGGATCCTCTACAGCCAGGGCTGTTTGGTTTAGTTCATTTGCACATATAAAAACACAGTGGTTCTGTGTGGCTCAGTAGGTAGAACACAGTGTTAGCAAGGCTTAGGTTGTGGGTTCAATTCCCACTAGGACTACATATACTGAAAAATGTGTGCATTCACTACTGTAAGTCACTTTGGATGAAAGTGTCTGCTAAATGGCATAAAGTACATTAAAAAGAGGGGGAAAATAAAAATGTACAGGTGAGGTAAGACAAGACAAGATGGGCTTATATCAGAAACCCTCACCAAAGTTATACAGTTGAAGCAATTACAGTCGTTGGAGTAGAGTTAAACCATCTTATCTTATCCAAAAAAGACCGGTGGGGGTGCAGGCTTTTGTTCTAGCCCAGCACTAACTAATGTACTAAAGGGGTCCTCAATTAAGACCTTGCTTAGGGCAAGATTGGACACCTGTGCTTTATAGAAAATGGCTTCAAACCTGGAAGGTTAAAGATATTAGTTGAAAGATATCAATGTCAAATTTTAACGAGCTCATTCTGAACATTTTACAATACACTTACATGACAACATGGTTAAAGAAGCAGGGGCCATATGTACAAAGATTCTAAGAGTAGGAGTGATCTAGGATCAGTTCAGCTTTTTAGCTCATAATGGATATGGTTAGGATATGAACAGGGAAAATCTGATCCTAGATCAGTACTCCTACTCTTAGAATCTTTGTACATACGGCCCCAGGCCTACTTAAGCTGTCCGATAGAAAGGCAGAATTACACATATTCCATATTTAAGGAAACGTGCTAAGAAAATTGGTCAGACCACAATAAAAAATTACCAGACTTCAGTTAGTGAAGAAGACAGCTCAGACTCTTGGAACCCACTAAAGAAATTGCGAGCGCAAGTATTCCTGTCTGAAATACGCTTCTCAGTGAACACGTCATCACTCACGTTCGAGATGAACTGACATCGTGAGGTTTTCGTATGTACAATATTAAATGCCTCATTACCGGTAGTGGAATTATCAGAGGGTCTTTTTTTTTGACAGGCACCGACGCTAGCACTCGACCGATGTCGCTCCGCCGATGTCATCCGGCTTGAAATGGGCTTTTTAAAACTGATCTATATCAGGGAGGTTTACTGCGCCGGTAGCACGCTGGCATTATCTCCGCCTGCCGCGGAGTGCGGAAATACCTCATCCCTGCAAAACGTCAATTTGCACCTTGCACAGCTGGGTTTCGCATTGTTTCCCATCAAATATTAAAAGAGTGAGCAATCACTTCATTACTGGGGCCGGGTAGAGCGAGCACAGAGACGAGGCAGGGCTGCTAACAAAGGCGCCACATGAGGCAGCGAGCATGTCGCTATTAAGGCCGCCACGCTCGGTCTGTCTGTCTGTCTGGAGAAGCCCAGACTCGACTCATCGCGTCTCACAGTTCAGTTGTGGCCGGCCTAAAAACGAGGGTTTATTTGGGAACAGCGGGAGAGCACACAAAGACGTTTGTGCTCATGTCGCCATTTTCATGGGGGGTGGTTTCGCCCTTGTGCCCCCCTTCCACCCCAGGGGGTGTGGGCGGAACGGGGGCTGGATAGGTTGTTTTGGGGTGTGGTTTGGTGCAAATGCCAGAAGTGTTTTTTTTGTTTTTTACCATGGATGTGCCTGAACAATTCTCCCCTGGAAATCTGGTTTTAACACAAAGACACTCAGGCAAATCCAGAGTACTTGACAGGGGGCAATGATGAGGGAGATAATGATTTACTGAACATGTTGCAGAGGCATCCACACAGAGCTAATACAACACAATCAGTATCACACATGAATCCATCATAGAAAAATAGATAATGGCGATGTATTCTTTCCAGCAACTGCTTTTCTGAGCTGTATTGAGCGATGACCGCCTGAACTCGTGGCAGCTTGAAGACAATTGAGACCCATTAAAGATGCTGTTACCATGCACATGTGCCACAAAACTTCAAGGCAGCAAACTTTAAACCGTCAGCTGTCACTGGCGTCTTATGCGATCGGGGGAGCATTTGAAATGCAACATCGGATGTTGTGACAGATTAGGTACACAAAATACGCTT
The DNA here is from genome assembly GCA_029706075.1 of Aldrovandia affinis. Lineage (NCBI taxonomy): Eukaryota > Metazoa > Chordata > Actinopteri > Notacanthiformes > Halosauridae > Aldrovandia > Aldrovandia affinis. Next base: position 4,264,129 of record JAINUG010000009.1, on the reverse strand, counting down.
TGTGAAAAACTGCACAAGACTATTTTAAGGACTTAATTTAATAACATCCATTTTCAATAAAAAATAAGCAGAACACGCGGAAGGTAATTTTAGACTATAGAAGAGCATAATGGACAGCCATAATTGAGGGTAGAGAATGATTGGCAGATACAGATTGCTGGCAAAATAAAGGAAACACTTGAGTAAATGACATGGGGGCGGCAGTGGCTCAGTGGTCAGCGACATGGGCTAGCAAGCGGAGGGTTGCTGGTTCGAATCCCAGGAAGGGCAACGAAAAATACAATGAACTTGAAACCGGATGTAGGCTAGTTCACTTCCTGGGGGCACTGCCGAAGTGCCCTTGAGCAAGGCACTGAACCCCTAAACTGCTCCGGGGGCGCCGTACTATGGCGCCGTACTATGGCTGACCCTGCACTCTGACCTCTCTGATGGAATACATATGTATAGGGGTCTATGTGTGTGTGTATCTAGAAGAGATATGTGAAAAGACAAATTCCAATTACCTTGTGTAACATGGCAAATAAAGTATATTATTAAAGTATATTATAATTATTTTACATTTACATTTTAAGCATTTAGCAGACACTATTATCCAGAGCGACTTACAAGATGTGCATTTATACATGGTAGGAATAATCATAGATCAAGAGATCAGTGAGGGATAGAAAGTATACTGAAAGCAGGTGCTTGCACATGTTTGGTCCCTGAGTTAATTATGCAAATTAACATCCCGTCATGCTTATGGTCATGTATAAAAATGTTGGGCAGGACCAGATAACCATTATTTTGCTACTATGGCTAGAAGAGATCTCAATGACTTTGAAAGAGTGATGATTGTTGGGGCATGTTTGGCAGGAGCTTCAGTAATGAAGTCTGCTCAACTTGCTCATGTTTCACAAGGAACAGTGCCTCAGGTGATGTTGGCATGGGGAAGTCTGAGGGAAAGACATCAACTAGGGGTAACTGTGGTCGAAATAAAAATATGACTGCAAATATCATTCTAGGGCACGAGCAGGCAGCTTCATCAAGAGCAATCCGTTGCCCAACACCCTATTAAGAAACTTTACGTTGCCGTTTCCTTTATTTTGGCCAACTGTAGCATGCCTTTTCCTGCTCAGGGACCCCATCTAGGAAAAGGGTGCCCTACACCAACAGAGAAATAAAAATGACACAACCGCTCCAATACTCAATTTCACCTTTAAAAATCTGTTCCCTGACATTTGGCAAGTTGGCAACCTGTGTGAGTGAAACGGCTGACTGAAATTGATGATTTTCCTCATGTTGTATATTACAAGTCAATAACTATGGTATTACAAATTATAGCACATTTTTATTCATTGAAGAATTTAGCATTCTTGTTTAATGGCCGCTGACCAGATGAAGATAAAGGGCAGTTTAATGGATAATCAGTGGGCTAGGCCTCACACATGGGCATCGTTATCAGACCTTAGAGACCTGCCACCAGTCAGGCTCGAATCAACAGCACTGGACACAAGAACGGCACATTTAATATGGTGGCTATTAACATATATAAGCACCACACGTCAACAGATAGTACCAGTAGTGCCACAACGCCTCGCACACAAAGACAGACACCGTGAGAAGCACTTGGGGTGCCCAATGACGTGTCCACTTTTCAAATAATTAGGGGTTCCTCCCTGTCGTCCTGGTCAAACTCCCACAAAACTGTCTCTCTACATCTGGCCACCCAATCATCCCCTACATCTGATACCTAATTCCCCACCCACACACCGATTCCCCAGGTTGTCACTGCAAATGAGCAACGAGCCGTCATTTGACCCAAATAGAGGGAGGATAAAATATAAAAAAAGGGTCAAATAAAAATAAAGGCGCCAGTGGAATGCTTATGTACTTGAATCCTGAATTTGTTCCTGAATGTTCTTTCGACGTCCAAAACCTTTTTTTACTTTATTTTTATGCCGCGGCTTTAACCTGAAGTTATGAATCATCCCAGTGCGGTGCGATACGAGGCCGTCTCCCGCTCCACATTATCAGGGCGGTCACAGGGGGGCACAGCTGCACTGACCTTCATCTTGCCGGAGGCGGACACGGCCGCGTTGCGGCTCGGCCTTCTCCTCGCCGCTGCGGTGTCGTTTTCCGTGGGTTGCTGCGGGGCGAGAGAGAGAGAAAGAGAGAGAGGCAGGAGTCAGAGCCCATCAAACATTCATGCCAGTGACCTACAGAGGAGCTGATGAGAGTGTGAATGTTAAGTGAGGATCCCCGGGGCTGTGCTGCGCTGTGCTGCGGTGCGGTGAGACCCACCTTCCTCTTCCTGCCGCGACGCTGAGCTGGGCCAGCCGTGCTGACGGGCGGCTCGGGGGCGGGGCCAGCTGTGATGACAGGAGGCTCGGGGGCGGGGCCAGCTGTGCTGACGGGCGGCTCAGGGGCGGAGTCTTGCTCCGGGTCTGCAAAGATATTCCACTTTTACCCTTCACTGTGAGGCATTATTAAAGGCACTATTTAGCAGTGAATGAGACAGGAGTGGATCATTCTGGTCCTGGAGGGCTGGTGTGTATGCAGGTTTTTGTTTTCACTAATTAGGTGTATACACCAATGCTGGTTCACTCATTGATTATCCCACAGTAAAACGCTTCAATTCAATAATTGAAATTCAATTCACGGACAGCAAAAATTTGATGATTTTAAAATGAATTATTGACTGAGCTGAAATGGACCCAAATCCTGCATTTAACCAAAAGGCAAAAACGCAGAAACAAAGAGAGGACGATAGAGATTAGAGAAGGGAAGTGTGAGACGCACGAAGCCAGACACGGATTGGGGTTGGGGGGGGAAGAGGTCACACCTGTCTCCGTCTCTCTGGAGGGGGTCGGTGGTGAGGCGGGGGACGTGTCGGGTTGGCGAGATTCGCGCCGGGCCGTCTCCTCGCACACTCCAGGGGCCACATCTGGAGAGCAAAGGAGAAGGTGAAGCGTGACACAGCCAAGGGGAGCGCTGAGGTAAAGCCACAGCTGTCTGCTTCTACATCAACAACACCCAAAACAAAGGCCCCCTTTGTCTGTCCAAACAGCGAGCGAATGTGACCGTTACCCGCCGCGTCCTGCTGTGAACTGCAGGCCTCTTCTGCCACCACGGGGGCAGTTATCCGCACAGGGTCGGGCACCTGAGGACACAAGAGACGGCCGGTTAATTCTGAGAACCGTCACGCCAATATCCTGCCGTGTTGCGGAATAGTTATCAGAATAACATCGATGGCGTCTTCAAAACACCGTGATACAAAAGGCAAAAAACAAACAAAAAGTTTTGCTGTACTGCGTCAAATGTACGCCTGCCAAATTTGAACTTGCTGCTTTAAATGCTGAATTGAGCCTAAGCTTTAAAGCAGACTTTACTTTCAGTAACGGAAACCTGCGATGAGTCTTCAGTCTGAGGCCTCGCACTGCACAACTTCCCTTCTGTGATCGCAATCATTATCAATCCACCAAAGTCGCGGTGATGTCAGGGTAGCCATCTGGTCTGCATTTCACAGGCCTTGTCGCTATTTTTAAAGATTGACCTCCTTGTTGGTAATTTTGGATGGTGGCCCTGATTTCTAAGCAATTCAATCTGTTTTTATCTCCCCCCCCCCCTTAACGAAACCCACACTCCTCGTTATGTGTGGGAAAAACGACATTCCGTTTTGAGCGCGTGTGTCTAAAATGCATACGCATCAGATTAAATATTATAACAGCGTTGTGTGAAGCAGAAAACTCATATCTGAAACACAATTACCAGGAGGGGTATTAAAATGGTTCAATGTTCAGGGGGAAAAAAAGTTATCGGCATGGAGAAAGCACGAGAACATTTTTACAGGAGTGGTAACTTTAGCTGATGTAGTATAATCATAGGTGCGTGACATAACACTTCTGACTTCAGTTAATTTGCTTCACTGTGTCCTTGTGTATGCCAGGAATAATTCAGTCAATAAAAAATTCTGAGGAGATGGCATTAGGTTTAAATACTGCATTTTGTAATATGCATCCATGCTTAAGACTGTCTAAAATAAATCGACTAACCTTTACCTTCCCTGTGTTACAGGTATGGTATGCAGCTGCCAGCATTTATGTCTATCGCTGTATCACTACACTGATCTCTTGCGGGAACAATGATTGATCTTACCATGTACTAATGCACATCTTGTAAGTCGCTCTGGATAAGAGCGTCTGCTAAATGGCTGAAAGGTAAATGTACATTTCTTTTCCATGTCTCAAGATTTCCATGGAATTTCCCCTAACAGGTTCAGTGCGATTATTACACCGGCTATAAATTAATCTCAGAGCCTCTTCGACTGTCATTTCCAATATGGGAATCTACTTGGAAAATCTTTTGGAAACAAGCAAACCTTTATCTCTTTAATTTATCACTACACAAAATGTAGGTCTTTACTATTTTCAGCCCGATTCACTGGGCAATATATCAATAGCATTTTTTTATTTTATTTTTTTTTACTACTATCCGATGACAACACTCTTGGTTTTCGACAAGAAAACAACAGCCACTAGACCTTTCAAGGCTTTGGAACACCTATTTGACAGTTTTATATTTCAGAGTCTTGCATCTTATGGTCCCCAGCCCAAACGGCCTTACAAGACACTCTTATACAGCGGCACGTTCATACACATAAGCACTTTCACATTTAGTCCACAGAAGCGTATTATTTACACTACAAACCATATAAATAAATAAATGAGTAAGATGTATACAAGGCCAGACATAGTCATTTGGGTTAAGCTCCATTCATCTATCCAAGGCACTTATCCAAGGCACTTTTGGGCCGAGGTAGAAGCATTTTTTAAATAAGCAAGATATTGGACTGAATGTGAACCTGAATGCTGGATTTGATGCATCGCTCCAGTCTACACCACAGGATCTCTCACCTTTCCTTCCTCCTCCTGGCAGGGGGGCCGAGCCCCCGCCGTGTGGAAACCAGTGGAGGGAGGCGGGGAATCCTCGGTCAGGGAGGGGCTGCTGAAATCGGGCTGGGGGAGGGTGGGGGCAGGACTCTTGGTAGGGGAGGGGCTGTTGAAATCGGGCTGGGGCAGGGCAGGGACGGGCCTCTGGGGGGTTTTGAGCAGGGAGCGGAGCTGGGAGCCTGCAGAGGATGGCGGGGCTGCTGGCGTGCCCCCTTTGTGCAGTGGGGTGCTGGGGGGCAGCCACCTGTCGAAGAACTCAGGGGACAGGGGCACCCCGAAGTGCACCCGCTTCTTGCGCTGCACCGAGTTCCCAGCATGCTCCGCTTCATCTGCAGCTGGAACAGAGGAATTTCACCAGTGTGAGGTCACTTTGGCGCCGTTTTTAGCGTTAGAGCAGGGGATCAAAAACTCCACGTCCATGGCCCACTTACAGAGCAAATCCGTTTTCTGTGACCCACCCACGACTTTCGGTGGAAAATCCAGCCCCATTTCCGTTCGAATTATGCTCGAAAACGAGAAGTCAGACGAGAGTAATGAATATTCAAAAATAGGGTGCGTCTTGGGTGTCGTCACCATCTAAACCATTTAAGGATTTGCAACCTTAAATGTAAACCACGCATCTATGAGCAGATGCAATCGTCTGCGTGATGCTGATGATAATGTACTTTATAATACTGTATTGCTAGCTACTAGACAATCGCTGGTGATAAGGAGTTTGGGGAGTTAGAAGACTGCTTTTCACTCAGCCTCAGAGGTAGAATCGTGCTCATCATCAGGATTTAGAGGTGGGAGTGTGTTACCATCCCGCCCGAGGGCAGTTACTTGAACCATAGCAACATTTTTAATGTTAGCCTACCCTACTCACTGCTAAGATGTTATGTTATGTTATGTTTATGAAGGGGTTATATTTGTCTTCATATTTTGCCCCTTGCGCAAATAAATTCTAGCATGGGTAAGATGATCTGCTTTGTCGAAGCCCGCGGGTATCATTTTGAACTATGCAAAAATGAGCCTTCAGTTAAAAAGTAGTCATACAGAACTCGTTTTTGGACTAGAGCCAATAAAAGTTTGGTTGTGCATATTGGCATTTCTCACGCTTCACAAGGAAAGCAAGGTGACTTTTCCGGAAAATATCCCGAACACGGAAGGAATCCCCCCCAATCAATCAAAAATATTTCCAGGAGTGCTACTCAAAACTATTTATCAATGTTGTCTGGTCTGTAACACGCAATATTATTCCAACAAATCTACACGTTTTCTCCAAACACTGAACAGAATTTTTTTGTTAAAGTGACAGCCCTAATCTCCACCAACATCTTGGGAACCACTGTGTCCCCCGAGTACCCATTATTATTACCTGCTGGCTGTGTGGCAAGGGGTGACAACGGGGGAACGGCAGGAACTGAACAGCTCCAAAGTCTGCAGGATCAAACGGTAGATGTCTAGGGCTTTCAGGTGATGTGGCCCAAGTCTGCAATACCAAAAGAAGAATGGATTAAAAATACACATTTTAGTTAGAAAGCTTGTCTAGCCTGTCATCACAGAAGCACTGAATCGGGTCTGCTGCACATCTTAAATGAAGGAGATGGGCGAAGAGGCCAACAGCACGAGTGGAACACCTCTTACCTGCTGTTGCTTTGCAAGAGGGTGGCGTGTGGGGGTGAAGGGGCGGGGGGTTCGGGTGACACTCTGCGACCGAAATGGCGGCCAACACGCCGGCTCTTCTGTCTCGCAGGGACTGTGTTCGTCGACTTTGGGCTTTTCGCTTTCCGCCCGTCTCTCCTCCATCTGTTCGGGACTCTGCAAAGAGGGAGCCAAACCTTTGGTGTGTGCAGTCTGCAGAGGGGGGGGGAGGGGGACGATGAACAGGTGGCGGGAGGATCCAAAGACAGAATTTTAAGGACACAAATCAAAGCGGGTACAATAATAGATGTGGCTATAGAGCTCGTCAGCTACAGGCACACAGGCAAGAAAATTTATCGGACACAATACCGGACCTTCAGGAGACATTAGCTGAGTGCTTGGCTGTTATTGGAATTTGTTTACATAAAAGCAAAGCAAGCAAAAAAGAAACAAAGACGACATCGAGCATGCTAGCTAGCAAGTATGGCCATGCTGTTGACACCTGTTCAGCATAACTATCAACCAGACTGTTAACCTTTCAAGCGGAGCCACCAAACATTAAGAAACCAGTGCAATAAAAATGCAGTTCTCCATAGGTCACGCTCGTGTTTTCATAACGAGAAACACTTGTGGCCTTCCGTCCACATCTCGCCAGGGCACCACCCTCGGTGCAACCCTCAAACGTGGCCACAGGCCCTAAATCTTTGTGTCGTTTAAGACACGGAGTCCTCTCCAGCGTTCTGTTGGCCGGACATCACACAGGCATCTGAACAGAGTCCAGCGGTCTCTGCGGCAACGCTCCGGCATCGAGCCTCCACCGCGGCCTGCGATGTGCGAGTTTGCGCTATTCCGGTCACCTGCTCCTGCCGCTGTTCCGGACGGCCACACGTGCGCAGAGGACTGAGGGGCCGAAGTGGAGCGTGGCCTGCCCGGTCTCCTCCCCGTTCTCGCAGAAGGGACCCGTGCGTGGCCTCTTGAAGGAGGGGGGCGTGGCAGGAAGCAGGCGACTCCGGGGACCTGCGTTCTCCTTCCCGAACGCAGGGGTGCTCCCATCTGAAACGGATTCACACATCTTTCAACAGCTACACACAGACACCACTTAGAGGAACCCTGACTTACTGGAGACACAGTTCCTGCTACTTGCTGGGAAATGTGGGAAGTATAAACCCCAGCATAGGGGAGTATAGCATGCTGGGAATTTTATTTTAGCCTTCCCATAGGTGTTGCACCACACGTTTTCCTTGTTTTATGTGTATTGTGTTTGTTTTCTGTTGTTTCTATTTATTTTTTTTTATGCACACTATTGTACAGCACTCCTAGGTTGTAAAATGAAAAGCGCTTTATAAATAAAATGTATTATCAGTAGTCATTTTAAATCATGTGTCAGAATTGGCAACAAACTTAAAAAGAAAGAAAAAAGAAAAAAAAAAAAAAAAAAAAAAAGAGCCTGTCCTCCATGAAACATTTTTATAGGCGGGGACTTTGAGACAATCTGTCAATCAAATCATTTAACTAGTGCTTAAACCATTCTAGGCCTCATTGGTACACAGATGATCTCTGCTCTCACCAGTCTCTTCTCGTTTTGCTGGGTTTGGATCCTCCTCCTCTTCCAGCAGGTTCTGGAAGGAGGCCATTTTTGCTTCAGAGTGGAGGCTTCACGTGGGAAGAAGTGGCTGCCTCGCAGGGGCTGTGGAGAGAGGCATCCTTATACAGGAGAACCCGACATGCTCAGTTCTACAGAGACAAGATGCCACAACCCCACACAGTGAAAACACGAGAGAGCTCTCTGGGTCACCACATGCGTGTGCTTTACCTGCGGGGTGCTGGTGGGAGTTTTTTGTCTTTGCTGGGCTATGAAGCGAATCAGAGAGTTGGTTTCTGGGGAGCCCCGTGCCCCAACTGTGGACCTTCTTTTCACCTTCAGTTGGTACAAACGAGACTTATCTGCAAGAGAGCGGGGGGGTGGGGGGTAAGCATAACCTCTAAAGACACAAGACAAAACACTGGAAAAAGAATGCTAAAATTTTTCGATTCCCCGTCCCGCCAGAGTCGGCTCTGGCCGGGAGTGCCACCAGGGGCGGTGATTGGCTGTCCGCCCCAGGGAGGGGGGAGGGAAGCCGACAGGACGTTGCGCATAAGAGTGGCCCTGTAGTACCGGGTTACGGTCGACGGCTTGGCGAGTGCCGTCTCGGAGGAGACGATGCTTTGCCTCCGTCACTACCGGTCGCAGGACTACGGCAGCGAACTCATATTACTAGGGGGATTGACATTAAATAGCGGGTCTAATTGGCTACTAAATTGGGAGAAAATGGGATAAAATCAAACAAAATCTTTAAAAATAAAAAAAAAAAGAATGCTACAATTTTACTTTGCCTCATTGTATAAAAGAAAGATGCAGGGGCCCCAGACAAAGCAGCAGCCAGACTGGAACACCCACTGACACAGAACAAACGTCTTATTGATAGCCATCAGGTGTCTCACCTTTGCCCTGGGAAGAAGGGATGAAGCTCTGCGTTGAGATTCCCAGCTGGTATGGAGTGACTTGAGAGAAGTCTAGCGGCAGTTTGTTCTGAGGTGTGAGAGGTGGGGTTAAAGCTGGGGCAGCAGAGCCATCCGAACTCCACTCCTGCCCGGCCTCGACAATACCAACCTTCAGCTCTGTGTCGGCCATCTCCTCACCTGCAACATACGGGTAAATCGAGTCCTTACTTGGAGGCTGATCAGCAACCCATCCAAATATCTCGCCCAGATGGGCTAAAGGTCACACACATGGATACTTCTGATGGTTGAATAGCTAGATGGCTAGTATTAACGGAGAAAGGCCCAGATAAATAACGCAGCAAGCTAACATTAGCTAACGCCAGCAAGTGTGCCGTTCTCAGACCACCAGCATAACACCAGACAGTTAACTTAGCTAGTAGTAGCACTGGATACAGCTAACGCTAGCTAAGTAATTAGCTAGCTTTATTTGAAAGTTAGAAAAACACATATACGTATAGCCCCCTGGAGAAATCGAGCCACAGTGCATACACTAATGGAACAATCGAGGATAAAAACGCAGAAAGGTCAATGACTTATTGTGGTGATCTGAGACAAGTCAGCTAAATTAACGTTACTGATTTCCGTGTCATAGGACCATGTACAGTTAGCGATCTGCCAGTGACAGTAATCGTAATCCGTATAGATGACGTTAGCTATTCTAGCTATATAAACCAGGATCAAATAACTAGAGCATTACATTTGTCCATCGGGTAACGTTAGCTAGTAAGTTAAAGTTGATGCTTTCATCAGTGAACTTTAAGTCAGCAAGCTTACAAACTACGTAGCCAACTTAGCTAGCAAACGTACAGTAAAAGAGTTGATAACTAACGTTAGACCGCTAGCAAGTTGCCAAATCAACTGTTTAAGTTACAAACAGTAATTGTTAGCTAATGCTAATTACTTAGCGAATTACGTTAGCTAACGTTACTCGTGTCCTTGGTGCTAATTTTATCGCTTGACAGCAGCACTTACGTGTGCTTGCAAACACACAGATGCCAACTTAGCTAACGTCATCTTATACATGTATTCACGTTAACAAAACATACATCGGTTTAGTCGTGGCTAGAAACCTAATAAGCCAACGGTTATCCGGCAAGATATCTAACCAGTTAGCTACCGTTGTATGCAAACTAACGTGTGATTAGCCTATTAGCAAGCTAATGTCATCGATAACTCATAACAAAGTCTTACCTTTAAATGGGCTATGGCAAAATAAGCGAAAAAAAGGTACACTACACTAAAATGAAATGCATGTGTATACACAAGTAGGACGTAGAATTTCAAACTACGCTCCACTCTACGTTGCTGGTATGTAGTGCCTAGGGGTCAAAATATCCTTCCGCGACCCAAACCATAAACTAAACGTTAATACGCTGCTTTCAATCCATATAAAATCGTACACTTATTTGTTAAAGCTGCACAGCCTTTTTATTTCGTGGTTATGATAAATAAAATAAGCTATGATAAATGTATATATCGTCGAAGGACTAGTTTTGTCATTCAAGAGTGAAGCTAAAGCTGTGAAACGCCCTTCGTGTATATGAATAGACGAATTGGAGCGCAAAACCACGTGTCACGTGACTTAAAAACGTCCAATTGAATTACAATAAAGGCAAATTTCAAAAACATCTATTTACCGTAATATATTCCGTAGAGAGCCACAATAAAACACTGCAGTGCAAGTTATAGTTGAGGTAAACAAACAAATCATCGCTAAAGCGGGACAATACACATGGGAGACAGCAAAGAGCCGGACAAATCGTTTGCATAAATCATTTCCAGCGGGAATTAAAAAAAGAGAAGGCCAGGCTGGGGAAGACCAGAGGAGGTCGAGTTTAGACTAGCTATCATATACAGCTAACACAATAATATATTACCTGAATTTTGGTTGCCATTAGCACTTTGATAGACAAAAATGCAGATATTTTAAAATGGATAATTATTTTGACAAATATTAAATATTTTGTAGAAATATTGGCTGCTTCCAAAAATACTGGTAGGTTAGCCGAAGAACCTAAACCACCGTCAAGGCCCATAAAGTTACAACGCTCCTCAAAAGCTAAGGTGGAACATTGAGGTTCAGAAATATTCCCAAATTCTTAGCAATGACTCACCTTCAAAAACGGAATGCATATATTTCCTAGGCACCTTTACTATCTTTGTAGAAACTGTTGACATGTTGGCTTTCCATCCCTGTGAGTTTTCTTCTTTTGAACTGTCATGAATTATCTTGAAGGACTCTGCAGTATTTCTAAATGGTGCATACCGTAATCCCATTTTGGACACTTTAACATTAAATACATTTAAAGTAATTAAATAAAAAAACTGTAATTAAATAATCCTGATGCCTCATTGTGTGTTGTATACATTTGCACCCAGGCAATCATTTCAATAATACTGACTGGCTGTTTAGTAAAGCTTATAAAACGAAACTATGATTAGAAAATTAAAGCACAACAAAACAGCGAGGTAAGGTCTGACACCCCACTGGGGTTGATGTAACATGTCAATACATTAGAGTGAATCTTTCTCTCTCTCTTTTTCCCCCTCATACTTTATAGAATGAAAGAAATCTGAGAGGTGGTCTCTGACCTCCAAATGCGAGTAGAGGTGGATGTGGGTCTCCATGACATAATCTGTTCATTACCGCTAAATCACCCCAGGGCCCAGTTTGTACACCATTGTCCATTGTTGTGCATTTCTATCGCTGCGCTATGATCTCACCCGCCGCAGCGTAGCAAGGGATCGGGGGATGGGGAGTGGAGGAGAATCGGCATTGGAGGAAACCAGAGAAGGCTCAGATGAAAGGTTCCTCAGAGCTGCACCTGTTTAGCCCATTTTGCGCTGCAGGCGCGGATCCAAGAAGCTGGGGGGGTAATCCCAATGAGTCAGCTGCAGTCGGGAGACGGGGAAACAAACTCATCTCTTCTTTCCAATCCAGCTTGTCGGGGCGAGGAAGGGAAAAGGGGCCCCTGTTACATTTACCTTACTGGGGTTACCATGGCGTCATGATCCGATGTTGGTGGAAGTTACCGAGAGCATGAGTCTGAAGTCAGCTTAGAGTTTTTCTTCCTTATGGAAGAGATCCCAAATGTTCAGGTGAGAATGTTTCACTGTAATGTGGGTTAAGGAGAAGTCGCCTGTCACTAAGCGCTGTCTTTTATGTTTGTTCCTTGACTGCTGGAGAATTCCCTTCTTAAGTATTGCCTTAGGATAGTCTTGCGGCGATCAAAAACCTTACCGTGAATCCACCGGTGTTTCTTAAGCCTCCAGTGAAAAAAAGCACTTATATTTATACAGTTTTTTAAAACATTCTGGGCAAGATTTACTAAAGGATTGCGACAGCTTTTCGAACGCAAGTCGCTACAAGGTCGCAATATCTACGTCGGATTTACTAAACGGTCATAATGGGTCAAATCGCTATTAGGATGTAATTTGCTAACCTCTCTTAGTAAATTGGTCGTTAATGTGTTGGTATCTGCGACATCGAAAGAGCCGCATTAAAGCCGCTATTTTAGTCGCGCTGCGACTCTTTCCTTAGTAAATTTGGCTCTCTATCGTTTCACCGAGATCACCCTCAGTGCTGTATTTTTAGTGCCCTAATATGAAACGTGTATTTTCCCCGTTAACACTACATGATCCTGCTTGTTAAAGGCATGGAAGGGACATCTTAGAATGCATGTGATCAACGCGACTCATGTGATCATCCACCAGTAAGAACAGTAAACTGTTCTGTTGTTTGATGTCTGAGAGGCTTAGGGCTGGACTGGAGAGAGAGAAAGAGCAGAGAGAGAGAGAGAGAGACTGCCTCTCCATTATAATCCTCCAGCTTCTCCCTCTCTGATCTACTGCCTGCAACACACTCAGGCAACAAAAAATCCCCCACCAAAAACACAGCTGCACTCTCTATCTATCTTCCGTGTGTTCACAGTTGGCCTGCTAATTGTTTTCCCTTTCCTATCTGTCAGGGGGGCAGGTCGTGGTTACTGTACAAATCTGTTTATTCATTTCCCACAGAGCGAGCGAGAGAGAGATACCGAGACAGAGAGGGGTGAAAAGAGAGAGAGGTAGGGGTGGGCGCGAGAGGAAGCACTCATTTATAGCAATCTGATCAGCTGTCCTTCCTTTACCCTCTGTCCTCTGATAGTGGTGTCTCTATCAGCCTATACAACTGCATCCCCGTCCCCATCACCAGATAAACCTCCCTCCCATCCTGTTCCTCTTTAGCTGAGGAGGACGCACTGGGAGAGACAGAAATGATTACTGGCCTATGAAGAAGGGATTAGTGCAGTTGCTATGGCCCCAGCTGTGCAGCCTGTGTGCCCAGTGACACCGCGCACGGCCCAGCGGCACATTGGCGCACACAGCAGGGGCGGCCACGTCGAGAGCATGTGGCATTCCTGTCACCGGGCAGGGCAGAGGCACGGAGACCGCAGAGAGACATAGGGCAGTAGACACTGCTGTGATAATACAGAGTAAGGGCAGTGACAATGGAGCAGACGACACACACGTACCCCCCACACACACACACACATATATATATATATATACAGGCACACATGTACACCAACATACATATATACACACATGCATGCACACATGCACATACACAAAGGGACACACATACACACGCAAACACATATACACAAGGTCACACATGCACACACACACATGCACATGCGCGTACACACACACACACACACACACACACACACACACACACACACACACACACACAATGACACTGATGGGACTGGCACAGCCAGGGAATGATTATAGGTTGCAGCAGGAGGCTACTGTGGCTGTTTAAAGTGAAAGACTGTGGAGGGAATGTTCCAAAAATGTGACTTGTGTCTTGTGGAGAAACGCTAATGGAAAAAGGAAGGTTTTATAAAGGAAACCATAGCACAGTGGAGAGAAGAGTGTTCAGCATCTATATCAGTGTTTTCATAGTGGGAGTGTTGACTGTGCTACGGATTAACAGTGAGTCAATCACAGAGAGCGTGACTGAGAGCCAGAGTATTTATAATGTAAAAATATCAGAAATGGAATTAGTATATATTATGATAATGCAATATTTGATTCCATTCAGTCCTCCAGAGTGTGACTTCAGCTTTCACATGATACACCAAACCGTGAATATTCAGTTTAGTTTTTTCATCACAGAAACCTTTCCTGTCTTTTGTACAACACATACACACATACGCCGTAGCTGAAGTGATCTCTACATTTATTTATATATATAAAAAATAAGGAATTATGTACAGTGGTAATAAATATGGACATTTGTACAGGCAAAATAAGTTACTGAACAACATACTCCTGTAAAAACAAAAACAAGATAAAAACAGACAACCGAATCTTAAAATGGAACAAAATGAACAATTTCAAAACGATGGAAAAAAAACCAGAATGAAAGCTGTAGGGAAGGGAATAAAGTATATTAAAAAGTCTCGAGTGAAAGGCCTTGTTTGAATGAGTTTTGTGCATAAATGTAAAGACATACGCGGGACTACATACCATCCAGGTAAAGGAATTGTACAACTTGGGCCAAACTCCATTTCTCTGTGCCATTTGCATGCCAATTGGATGGTTTCTTACATTCTGCTCGTAGTCAAAAGGAAGCACTGTGCAGGTGCAATTGTTTGCATGCAATCGCTTTGTCTCAGGAAAAAGTTTGTTCTTTTTTAAGAAAGGAAACGAAAATAAATAACTGCCCTGAAAATGTTCACAATCATTTAAGTGATATTATTTGAAACTCTATTAACCCTTAAGAGATTTCTCTTTTGTTGTAAACAGGCATTGAACAGTTTGAGGGGACGCATAATCCGCAGGGAAATAATTGACCTTTTCCAGGTTACAGCCACCACTCTGGAAATATGGCGGCTTCCTTTGTCTGTGCTGTGAAATACACGATTGTTCCGTCGAACGAAATAAGTGTCACGTCGGTGTGTCATGTTGTCTTTTACCTTTATCAGAGAAGCGTACAACCAAAAGTGGCAACCAGACAGCAAAGCAGCAGCGGGGAAGAAAGCGGTCACAGAGCAGGGCAGAGCTCTGTGTCATGGACGGACTTTCACAACTCAAACACAAATGTGAAAGAAAAAAAATAAATAAATAGGAAACCGTCTGGCAAACAACAACAAACGTCTGCAGTCTACTTTGGCCTATCCCTACGGTGAAGAGGTACAGCGGATGTAAACGTGCCAGTCGTGTGCTCGCTGCGCTACTAGCGTGTAATCATTGACCTACTGTTAAATCTGATTCTACGAGAGACCTGTACCCTGCTAAACTAAAAGAGTGCGGTGCGTTTGAACAGCCATCACCGTCACGTACGTGCCCCGTGCAACAATACTAAACCATGGCGGCTATGTGGGTACCTCTTCACCTGGGATCTATTCAATATTCTACACCTCTTTCCGCTGTTTCCCTCTTTGTGTTGGGAAAATGTTAGCATCGTGCTCCCGCTTTGTCGAGTTTTCAGGGTCCCTGTGGTCGCTCTTCCAAAACTGCCCCCCTGAAACACAAGAGCAAGAGAGCGGGGACAAGGGTTAGCGTCTGAGTACCCCAGCATCCCGACCCGAGAGCATCCAAGACACGCCGTGTACCTATGGCAACGGCGGCTCTTTCAGAAACCGATAGAGGACGCGCGGGACCGCAGCCATCGAACGAGGGAAGCTGCCAGCGGAGGCCAAGCAGCTTGAGAATGGAGAGTGATCAGCCTCTCCCCGAGGGTAACGCATTGGGTTCCATATGCTCAGAGTATCTGCTTTCCCGTCTCTGTCTGCACACACCACGCGCTCGCAGTGAGGACATCTCTCCACTCGATGTCAAGCTTTACTCAGAGTGGGCGAGGGATGCCAACCTCTGGGTTTCTATTGGGTTTGCTGCTCAAATGTGCCAAGAGATCAGGGAATCACACGCGCCTCCCGACTGGCTGAGGTGCCAAGAGGAGGGATCGATGATAAACAAAAGTGAAGCCTGCAGCGTTCACGAGCGCCGACTAAAACACCGTTGTTGTGTGTTTATTGTGCTTATCTTGAGGAATATCCCAAGGGGATAGGAACGCTGTCTGCTCTACACGACAAAGGTCTGCTTTGGAGCGTACGAGTGGAGCCAGCCTTTTCTGATTTCTGCACATGTAAGTAAGTCAACTTTATTTATATAGAACTTTTCAAGAACAGTGGTTTCACAAAGTGCAGATAAAACTGCTAAAAGTATACACACACAATACACACACGTCCATGAAACAGCAAGGCATTAAAACTAACTGAAAACAGGCAGTACAGTGACAAAAATGTAAACTGCTTAAGCTTAAGCTTAGCCGTCTCAAGTATGGCCGCTGTCGTACTCTCGTGACACGCGTGTGAAGATGAGCGGTCGGACTAAGGATTCGTGACGAGGGGCTTGCAAGGCGAGAGAGCCGTACCTGTGCAGACAGGCCGTCGGTGGCCACCGCTGGAGCGTTCGTCTGTCTGTCCGGGTGCGCCTCCGGCCGTCCTTCTCGCAGAATGTCTTTCCATTCCCCCCCACGTCCCGCGAGATGGCGAGGAGGGAGCAGGGGCTCGTTCCGGGGGCCGACGCCATCGCTCAGCCCCCCCAGGGATCACTGTGTACACCTAATTTGGCATAAGGGGGCGATGCAGAGGGCCATATTTTTTGGCAGTACTAGCCATCTCTCCCACCCCACCAAACCACATACAATAAAGCACTTGTTGAGACATCCAGTTCAGTCGCAAAGCATCATTTAGATCGCGCTCGCTTACTCCCCAGGCGCTATTCCTGCCCACGTTTGCGCCGCTCTAGACTGTATGTAAAATATTAATAATACTTATTTTTGTTCCGTTTCGGCTGCGCAGCGCACCACGGCTCTTCCCACGCGATTACGGGGAGTGCTCAGTTTACACAAGTTTTTATCTTTTATTTTAAAAAATCATTTAATCGAATGTACATAATGACATAAGAAAATAGGAAAAACGGAAGGCATACAGCAGACTGGTTGAAAAGCGGAATAGTTTTTGGGAAGAAGCACAGCGGGCAGGAATAAAATGGTGGGCGGTAAGCGAGCCCGCGTACTCATTCAGAGTGACAGAGGGTGGGTCAGAGCCATTCGTCACCCATATTTGCCTCCACGGTCCCACAGAGATACAAAATAACACAGTTCCTTTTTTTGAAAAGCGTCTTAATTAACGTCGTCACAATATATTATTATCACACAAGGAGGAGACAATCTCGGAGGAAAACATTGTTTTTTTTGGAAAAGAGAAGAAGTACAAATAGAAGACTGCTGAGAAAGTCTGAGCGCTTGTCCTTCATTTAAAAAAAACCCTGTCTCCATCTCCTGGAGCTCGTGTCCTTCTTTCTCTCCATCTCTCCGTCGCTCTCTTCCTCCCCAGGTTTACTCCCTCCCTGGGGGGATGATTGTCGTCTTATTTTCAGTTTTAATTTGTTCTTTGTATCACTCTTTCTCTCTCTCTCTCTTTCCTCTGTTTTCTCTCTTCTCACAACATAACAGACATGTTCAATCTCGCCCCTTTAAGTGCAGAAAGCTTAAGAAACTTCAGAAACATCAGAAACTAAAGTGGTCCATTCCCATGCAGCCCATCTTGCTTGCCGACTGGCTCTGTGCCGGTTGCCCAGAACCTTCCCAGCACCTGATTCGTGCACACTCCAATCAGTCATTAGGTGCGAGGAGGTGTGTTCATTCCTGTCACATTTTTACTTCCATATGTTTCGATCGCCATGCTTGAGGACCTACACCTCTTGTTTTTAAATACAGAATTTACACAGTTGTATGAGGTTGCCGAAGGAACCGTGACCGTGGATGTTTCGAGCAAAAAAACACCAAAAAAATCACGGCGAGAACACCGGAGCACGGCGGGCCGCGGATCTTCCCGCTGGCGTGGACCGAGCGCGAATGGGTTCGAGAATGGGGCGAGAGAGTGCGAACGGTGAGAGAGAGGAGGAGGAGGGGGTTGGGCGGCTCCGTGACGGAGGGAGGTAGGTTAGTTGCAGTTGCCTTTTTTTTCGTTCTTTTCGTTTACAGAGTTGCAGTCGCACGGGTGGCCAAAGATGGGTGGTGGGGGGGAGGAGGGGCTACACAGAAGACTCCTCGGGGTTGGCGTCCGGCAGCACGCTCCTCTGCTGTAGGGTCCTACGGAGCTCCTCCTTAAAAGGGCTGGTGTACTCGTTCCCGCCCCCGCTCAGTGCCCCGCCCAGCCCGCCGCAGCCCATGCCCCCGACCCCGCCCCTCTCCTCCCCCGCCGAGCTCAGGTTGAGCCGGATGTACCCGTTGCTGCCGGTCCCGCGGATGTTGGTCAGGCTGAGCCGGCTCGGGGAGTGGATGGGCTGGCCGGGGATGGTGCTGGGCGTCACCGGGCCGGCGCTGGGGCAGAGGGCGTGGCCCGGCACGATCTTCAGCGAGCCGTCCGAGTAGTAGTAGTTGGCGCCCGTCTCCCAGAAGCGGTCCTCGTCGCTGGGCATCTTGCTGGGCACAAAGGTGGGCGGCTCCTTGGGCAGGGTGATGGGGTAGACCAGCGTGCTCTCCAGCGGCTTCATCTCGGCCCCCTTGCCCAGGGCCAGCTTGAGCCGCCGCCGCAGGTAGAGGGCGACGCCGAGCAGGAGGATGCACACGGCGCCCAGCGTGATCACCAGGACCCAGAACAGGCCCATGCTGCCGTCCGGCGCCCGGGCCTCCATGAAGACGGGCGCGCTCGCCACCACCGCCACCTGGTAGCGCTCCGTCTGGAACTTCACGCCCTGCTCCTCCGAGTAGCAGGTGTAGCGGCCGGCCTGCTGGGGCCCGGCCCGGGGGATCACCAGCGCCCGCAGGGCCCGGTCGAACCTGGGCCCGCCCGACCCGCCCGTCTCGGCATCGCCCCCCAGCGGCAGCTCGCGATCGTTCAGGAGCCAGGACGGCTGGGCCAGGTTGGACACCAAATGGCACGGCAGCACCAGGTCCGAGCCCACCACCACCGTCACGTTGCGCAGCCGGGAGGGATCTGGGGAGAGAAGGAGGGGGAGGGGGGAGGAATCAGCACTTGTTCACTTCCTGGATTCTCAAACCAGGATTTGGGGGTGGGATCCATTTCATTTCATTTCAATCGAGTTCAGGAATATTTTTCAATTCTATTTGCTAATAGAAAAAAAAATCCTCATTAGTAAACACAAAAAAACTCATTACGTTAAAAAACATTCTGCAAATTGTTTCCAGTTCATCTGAGTTGAATTACAATTAATTCGCTGAATTGACTGAACTGAAATAGAAATGGCCCAAAGCCTGCTCTCAAACGTTTGAATGTGTCTCAGAGAAATTGATTAGACATCGGCAGGGGCCCGGCTGTTGTTAGGCGTCGTCAGGCGCTCTGACTCACCAGGGCTGGGGATAAAGACAGGCTTGTCGAACTTGGCCTTGCTCCGGAAGCGATCCAGGGTGAGATCCTGGGACAGGGTAGAAGTGGAGCTGTGGGGGAGAGGAGCACACAGATTTGTTACCTTCCCACTCGACCTGGGTCACATAATAAATAAAGAAGCACCACCTGCAGATTACTGACAATTATTATTATTATTTGTTTTTTTTTACATTTCTTAGGCATTTAGCAGACGCTCTTATCCAGACCGACTTACAGTTTACATTTCTTCACATACAATCCATTTATACAGCTGGATATTTTACTGAAGCAATTCAGGTTAAGTACCTTGCTCAAGGGTACAACGGCAGTGCCCCCTGGGAATTGAACCAGCAACCTCTGCTACAAGTCCAGTTCCCTAACCAGCACACTACACTGCCGCACTACACTTCACCATTATTCAGAAGAAAAATTCATTTCTTTCATATTGATTTAACATTTTGTTTTGGTCAGTAACATGTTTCCTTCAAGATCCTCAGGGATCCTCAGGTTTTTCAGATGTTTCCGGAATCTAAAGAGTCTGTGTTATAAATACGTATCTGACCTGGGTCTGGTTCCCAGCAGCCTGCTCTGAGTCATAGCAGAGAGAAGGAGAGAAGGAGAGAGAGAGAGAAAGAGAGGGAGGTCTCACCCGCGGTGCAGGTCGATGCGGACGCAGGCTCGCCCCTCGCTGTCCCAGCCACAGTACGGGTCACGGGACAGCAGGCAGTCTGGGCTTGACTGGTAGCGGCTGCAGTTGGCCAACGGGAGCTGGAGAACTTCTGAGCTTGAGCCGACGTACAAGAACTTCTGCAGGCAGAGAGGAGAAGTAGGGAGGAGGAGCAGGGGCGAGTTAGTGCTTGTGAGAGAGACAGGCAGGGTCCTGATTTAACCAGGGTAGGGATCAATTC
Source organism: Aldrovandia affinis (assembly GCA_029706075.1). Taxonomy (NCBI): domain Eukaryota; kingdom Metazoa; phylum Chordata; class Actinopteri; order Notacanthiformes; family Halosauridae; genus Aldrovandia; species Aldrovandia affinis. Next base: position 4,243,735 of record JAINUG010000009.1, on the reverse strand, counting down.
CATTTAAAAATACAAAAAATTCAAAAACTATTTCCCCCCCCTTTTCTCTGTTTGGTGGCCAATTGTACCGTCTATTACTTCTATAACACTTCTGTTATCCCCGTCCCTGTATTGAGTTCACCGCTGCAACTCTGGGACCGGCAGTGACAAAGGCACCAACCAAACCACCTCTTCAGAGATGGAACCCGCCAAGCCGTCAACCGTAACTCCGACTACACGCCGGGCCACTTGTATGCGGTGAACTCAACTGAAATTCAGTTCATGAATAGAAAAATGGCCACCATGTTCAATGAGGGCTTTTCCCAGTTTGTGAATTTAATTTCAGTTATCATTTCCTGATATTGACTGAATTGATACAGAATTGATCGGCTGGCGATGTGAGACATATATCACCTTTGCGTGGGAGATGGTGAGGCTGTCCACTGGCTGCGGGGACTCAAACAGCTGGATCTCCTCTATCACGTGGGCTTCAGAATCCAGGACGACGGCCCTCTGCAGCCAACCCTCAGCTGGAGGCCAAACACACACACACACACACACACACACACACACACAGAAACACAAACACACAGCGCACAGTCAGAACAAGCCAGAACAGGGGTCCCCAGCCCTGGTCCTGAAGGGCCACTGGGTGTGCTGATTTTCATTGTTATTCGTTAGCAATGAATTAATCAATTACAGCAGTTGATTAGACAATCACCTCACCTGGTTGGTTGGGTCAAAATTTGTTAATGATTTTAAGGTGTAGACAAAAACCAGGAGACCCTGTGGCTCTCTAGGACCCCAGAGTTGTGCCAGGGGGAACCATGGAAATCCATGATATATGTAGTGAGTATGACATACTGCCAGTTTACCTGGGGCTATGATCAGGGCATAATTAGTGTTGTGAGAGCAAGGTTTCATGAAACCAAAAAATGGGTGGAGCCACATGGGCAGGCAGTGTGGTGTAATGGTTAGGGAACTGGGCTTGTAAAGTTAAGGTTGCAGGTTCAATCCCCAGGTGGGACACTGCCATTGTACCATTGTACGCTAATTCATGAGCAAGGTACTTAACATGAATGGCTTCAGTTAATATCCAGCTGTATAAAAGGATTGTAAAGAAATGTAAAAACTGTAAGTCACTCTGGATAAGAGTGTCTGTAAATGTAATGTAATGCATATGCTATCAGCGACACTCACCGATTTGAACTAATCGTTGTGTTTTATTGTGGAGAGCAAAAACCCTTATTTGCTCAAGCAAGTCCACGCCTAACAGCTATTTGTACCTCCACCCATTAAGGGGTTCAGGAAAGCTCACTGTCCCATCACTACCCACGGTCACGATTAAGGCTGGATGCCCTGATCCGGGATCAGTGGTTAAGCGGGAATAAAGCGCAGAGAGCAGTCGGCTCTTACACAGATCATAACCGGCTTTTCAGAGCCAGGGCAGCCTCTCGCTCTGGCTAATCCCCTGTCCCGTGGCCTTTTAAACAGTCGAGCAGATTTGGTCTGTGCGCATCAGCTGTTCTCCGACAGTTAAAGGCTAATCAAGCTTGCTACAGGGGCAGAGCGTTGGCAGAGAGCTCCGTGAAGAAGCCTGTTGATTTTTGCACCGCGAGGCAACGCCAGCAGAAGCGCAGAGGGACACCGTCTCTGCTCAACGAGACTCGGCGGTGACCTTGCAGCCCGTGTTCAGACAGACGACTTTGCCGTCGAGTGAACCAACCGCCAGTCCCCCGCAATGCGCGAAGACTCAAGTCTGCTGCTCGGGAGTGAGTCCAGTCACAGATCCTATACGCCCCAGATACTCCACTCTATATTCGTAACGGTGAAAGTTGTGCCTCTCCTTTAAGCTGTTCCGATTGGATGCTTCTTCTGAAAATCCATTGAGGGCACTGAGGACAATGTTGTGACAATGGACGCTCTGTACTGTCATGCAGTTGACATTTTAGGAATCCTGTTACCAACCGGAACGTCCTGTAGTTAAGAAGCAGAGAGGACGGAGGGGACGCAGGGGAGCTGGGTATCTGGTGTGTCTATAGAATCTGCTGTCTGGTGAGAGGGGGGGGAGGGGACTGGCGTGGGACGGGTTCTGGGCGGGGCTGACGTTACCTGTCCCGATGAAGAGCACACTGTAGGGCTTCTGGTCGAGGGCGATGACCCGGTCCACCGCCAGCCGGGTGAAGTTGATGCCCTTGGTGAGCAGCAGCGGCCTGGCGTGGGCCCCGTCCTCCATCAGCGGGTGCTTCTTGGCGAAGTTGAGCGTGCTGTCGGGCAGCTGCAGGGAGCTGTTGTAGCCGTTCTCCCGGTGCCAGCTCGTAATGCACTGCGCCGCGCAGAGGGACGGGGAATAAAGAGACAGGAATAGACGGGCATTAGTCACCGTCCCGTTTGCGGGTTCTTGGGCCCTTTTGTCTCTGGCTCTGCGGGTGGGTGGGGGCGGGACTCACCGCGCCTGGGCGGGGGTTGGGCACTGGGCCTGTGTACCGCTCCCACTTCTGGGACGCCTCCCTGTACTCCTTATAGGGCCCCTCGAGCACCTTCTTCACCTCGCCGATCTGGTACTGGCACACCGCTGACACGTCCACGTCGCCCCTGAGGGACGAGGAAGGAGAGAGAGAGAGAGAGAGAGAGGGTAAGAGGGGGAGAGAGACAATTAGACAACACTATTAGACAATGTGGCTTAGTTAGAAAAGCTACATTTTCATATTGTATGTTTTTTGTATGCTTTGGCAATACTACTCCGGTTGTCCTGCTAATAAAGTGTTATCGTATGTAATTCAAAATGAGAGACAGAGAGAGACAAGGGAAGACAAAAAAGAGAGAGGAAGGCAGATAAGGGAGAGAAAGAGAGAGAGAGATAGGGGTAAAGAGTGAGAGAGAGTGTTTCAGAGAGAAAGAATGAGGAGGAAAAAGTGAGAGGCAAACAGAGGGAGAAAGAAGAAAGAGAGAAAAAGAAAGACATTTAGGGGATTTAGTGAGTGAGAAAGGCAGTGGGAGAGCATGGGGGTGAGTAATAGTCTGCAACGTACAGATAAAATAAGCAGCATTGTGAAAACAGGCCTGCAGCCACCCACAGACTCCGAGGTTCAGACACACATAGCTAGCCCACGGCCTCCGCAGCCACACACGGACTCACACAGAAGTTTGAACATGCATAGCTGGCCCACGGCCTCCTGCAGCCACACACAGCCACATAAGAACATAACAGCATAAGAATACATAATGGTGAGAACGGGCTGTTCAGCCCATCTAGGTTCATCATGTCCTAATCTATAAAGTATCTAGTACTGCATCTAGCCTAGACTTGAATAGGCCAAGTGTTTCTCCCTCTACTACCTGATCTGGCAAGCTGTTCCAGGCATTGACGGCTCTCTGTGTAAAGAAAAACTTCCTAATATCTGTGCGGAATTTGCCTTTAACTGATTTCCACCTGTGGCTTTTTGTTCTGCTAACCAAATTTATCTTTAAAAATATTTGATAGTTCACTTTGTTAATCCCTTTTAGGAATTTAAAAATCTCAATCAAATCCCCCCTAAGTCTCCGTTTGCTAAGCTTAAATAGATTGAGTGCCTTAAGTCTATCCTCATAACTTTTACCTTTCATACCAGGTACCAATTTAGTTGCCCTTCTTTGAACTTTTTCAAGAGCTTCTATATCTTTCTTGTGGTGTGGAACCCAGAACTGCACACAGTCCTCTAAGTGAGGTCTGACAAAGGTATTATATAACATTAATGTATCCCAGCATTCTGTTGGCTTTTATCACTGCTGTAGCACACTGCTTAGATGCAGATACTTTGATTAATTACAATTCCTAAGTCTTATTCAAATTGAACACCTACTAGTTGTTCTCCTCTCATGAAATACTTTTTATTTCCCACATGCATAACTTCACATTTAGCAATATTGAATTGCAGCCAATTAAAAACCCATTCTGAAACAACTCCTGTAATCCCTACTGAATTCATTTGAACAATGAGCCTCTCATGTGGTACCTTGTCAAATGTTTTTTGAAAGTCCAAATATATAATATCATAAGCCTGGTTCAGATCAAAACACTTTGTAGCCTCTTCAAAAAAGTCCTGGTGTTTGGTTAGACTTGACCTCCCCCTTGAGAAAACCATGTTGGCTCTCCCTTAAAATACTATTATTTTTCAAGAATGATTCCAACTTGTCCCTAACAATACATTCCAATATTTTACATGAGATGACAGGCCTATAGTTCCCTGGGTCAGTACGGTCCCCCTTCTTATAAATTGGAATTATACTACCCTGCTTCCAGTCATGTGGTATTTCTCCAGTGTTTATGGATTGCATAAAAATATCTGTCAATGGCTTATATATAATTTCCCCAAGTTCTTTGAGTACTCTGGGATATATGCCATCAGGGCCTGCTGCCTTATTTGTCTTTTTTGACAAGTTATTGCAGTTTTTCTAGTACTTCTAGAAAGGGCCCCAAAACATGCGGAGGTTCGGACAAAACATGCAGCCCAGGTTCCGGACATACACACAGCCACACACAGCCACACACAGCCACACACACACACACACAGCCACACACAGACACACACAGACACACACAGACACACACAGAAGTTCAGACCAGGGCCTCGGTTCTCACTCACCACTGCGCGTGGAAGATACCGAAGAAGGCGGTGGACCTCCAGTCCGGGCCGGGCAAGGTGAAGACTGCACGCAGGTTGTTGAAGGTCACGTGACGCTCAGGGAGAGAGCAGACCAGCCGTGCCTTCTGGAAGGTGGTCCACTTCTTCTGCAGGGTGCGCATGCCACCCTGATCGCCCTGATTGGACAGACAGAGACAGGCGCTGTCAAACACGCTGAAGCCTCGCTGTCAAACACGCTCGGCGTGTATTAGGCAGTTATGCATGTATTAGTGCAAGAGTACATGCATGTGTGTACGTCTACATTTATGTTTGATCGTACATGTGTAAGTCTGTGTGTGTGTGTGTGTGTGCACATATGTATTGTATGTGCGTTTGTGTATGTGTTTATTAGTGTGTACATTTGTGTGTTTATTAGGGTGCGTGTGTTTATTGTGGGGAGAGTACCCTCCAGCTCAGTCTGGTATGGTGCAATACGGTGCATTAGACCGCTACGCTACCCGCCACCCCATGTGTGTGTGTTTATTAGCATGTGTTCATGTTTATTAGTGCGTGTGTGCGCGTTTATTACCATGTGCACACGTGTTTATTAGCATGTGTTCATGTTTATTAGTGCGTGTGCGTGTGTGTTTATTAGCACGCGCGTGTTTTCACCTTGCAGACGCGGGCCACGCGGGCCACGATGGGCTCGCTGTCGCAGGTGCCCAGCTCCACGGCCCGCTCACTGAAGAAGAAGTAGATCTTGTCGTCGTCGCCCTCCTTGCTCCCGCTGCTCTCTCTCACCAGCGCCGAGCCCACAAAGTTCGGTTCTGAGGCGGGCACAGGAGAGAGGGTGAGCACACAGACAGAAAGAGAGACACATTCCCTCACTGTAACCGTCTGGTTCCCATTTCCTATTGTTTGTACCTCCAAGTCTCTGTCCATCTCAACCCCCAAGTGTATATCATTCTATCCTGCAAGTCTACATCAGTCTAATTTTCTCCACCGGGACTTTGTTCTATTCTCCCAAGTCTCTATCTCATTCTATCCTTCAGGTCTAAGTCAACCTCATTTTCTCCACAAGGTCCCTGTCATGCTCTTCACCAAGTCTCTGTCTCTCCCGTCCTCTCCCACCAGCTCACCGTTCAGCCAGTGGTTGAGCTGCTCATTCCTCATGCTGTAGTGCTGCTGGCCCAGGTTCCGGAGGATCACCGGCTCCGTGCCCAGGAAGTTGTAGAGGGTGGCCGAGTACAGCTCCTTGTCTGAGAGACACAGGACAGGCGTGGTGAGCGCTCCTCATTAAACTTTGATATGTCAAGCTTAGCAATGGGAGACTCAGAGGGGCTTATGATTGAGGTTTCAAAATGCATAGAAGGGATTAACAAAATGAGCTACCAAAGATTTTCCAGGTTGAGTTCAGTTCGTGGAACAAGAGCACGCAGATGGAAGTATTTTCTTTACACAGAGTTGTCAATACTTGCCAGGTCATGTAGTGGAGGTAAAACACCTGGGGTATTCAAGTCTAGGCTGGATGCAGTGCTGGATATTCTCTAGACTACAGGTAATTGATGAGCTTAAATGGGCCAAACGGCCTGTTCTTGTTATTATGTATTCTTATGTTCTTATATGCACACACTGACACACACACACACACACACACAGGGCAGGGGCGGGCACACACTCACCAACTATCAGCCCAGTGTAGCCCTTGGCTGGGTCGAAAGAACACTTTCCCTTGCCGTCCTCCAGGGCAGCAATGTCCAAAGCAAAGCGATCTGCGTGCTGCATGGGGGTGGGGGCGGGGGAAAGGGAGAACACAGGACGGCTAGTTTAGGATAAAACCTCCACTGCATGACACAGGTGCCCTGAGCGTTACAGGTGCCCTGACTGACACAAGCTGTCACTGCTTTGCTGGCTATGTCTGGCCCTCACAGCTGTCACAACACTGTCTGGCCCTCACAACATCCTACACCACAGTGTCCCCTCGGCTTTCAGTCTGGAGCGTGGCAGCGGGCAAGGAAAGGCCTGTTTGCTCATATTATATTTTGCTTGATACAGTAGACCCACGCACCACATCGAGCCTACAGGGCAGGAGAGTGCAAGGAGGGCCGTGTCTTATTTCATTCCAACTTCTGCTCTTAATTGTTCAACCAGCCGAGCCAAGCCACTGTGATATGATATTTTAGCTAAAGGTCTTGGTAAGTTCATGGAAGACAGCCGAAGACTGACTGTTCTTGTGCCCCTGTGTAAAAAGTTTTACCTCAGACTAATCTATGAGTGAACTGGTGATGGTGTACATGGCTAATTAGCTAACTGAGATAGGTGGCTAACTGATACTTGGTGGCAACAAAAACCTGCATACACACTGGCCGGAGTAGCCCACCCCTTGCTGTAGGGGGCTACGGCCGGTCCCACAGCGCTGGCCTCAAAAATAGATTCCAGAGCACGGTTTATTGATCCCGCCAGCCACTAGACTTCTTATCACCCTATTCGCACCGAGCCAACACACCACAGAGCTGCCAGTGAACTGCCAGACGGATGGACACTCACGATGTAGGTGCACTTGGGCTGGAAAGCGTAGGTGCCACAGGTGTACAGGTGGGTGTGGTTGTAGCTCTGCAGGAAGCGGATGTAGTTGAAGCACTCCGTCTGTTAGAGAGAGAGAGAGAGAGAGAGAGAGAGAGAGAGAGAGAGAGAGAGAGAGAGAGAGAGAGAGAGAGAGAGAGAGAGAGAGAGAGAGAGAGAGAGAGAGAGAGAGATGAGTGAGCAATGTGTTATTTGATTATCATTACCGTTGGAAATATAATTGACCAGGTACTATTTAATTATATTTTTTTTAAACTATTTTTACTCTTATTATTGTTATTATTATTTGCCTTTTTCCCCCTTTTCTCCATTAAGTGTCCTGGTTCTTGGCAATGCGATACGTTCCCGTCATACCAACAAAGCCCATTTGGATTTGGATTTGAAAGAGATTTGCGGAAAGGGGACTGTTCTTCAAAATAAATAATTGTACTTTTTATTTTTTCTATTTTGGATTTATGCTTTATGCCTTGAAGCTCGGTGGTGAGAGGAGAGAGGAAATGGAGTGGTGTCTGAAAGCTTGTAACCTTTATTTATCCTGGTGAAAACCCGAGGAGGGAAAAGTCTCTTTTACAAGATACACCTGGTCTAATTCAAGGGAGACCTGGTCCAGAGGGTGAGTGTAGTGACCACAGCGGTCATCGCTACCTGGTTGTTCTTGCCCTTGGTCACGCATTCTCTCTTCTTCTCCTGCGGGGCTGGCCAGTCGATCTGAGAGGGTGGAGGAGGAGAGGGGTCAGCGGATATACGAGAGAGAGGTGGAGAAAGGTGGAAAGAGAATCTCGGTCCCACAGGATTCCGTTACCGGATATCAGACCCGGATCACATACGCATTTGAAATGCTTTCAAACGAATTCGATGCTCTTAGACGCTGGTATATATAATATATATATGCCATTTAGCAGACGCTTTTATCCAAAGTGACTTACAGTAGTGAATGCGTACATTTTTCAGTATATGTGGCCCCAATGGGAATTGAACTCACAACCTAAGCGCTGTCAACGCCATGCTCAACCTACTGAGCTACACAGAACCACTGTAAAATTTGGAAACACTCGTGCACATCCCTGAGTCAATACATTTTCAAGAAAACATGTTCACAAACCAAAAAAATACAAATAAAATACACCAAAAAATCAAATCAAACGAAAGAAGAATTTTGCTCTGAATATTTGATGAAAAATATCAGATGTTTCTTTAAAAACTGTCATTAAATCTGCAGGAATATTACTGGCGTCAAAAGGTTTTAAAGCATTTCAACTATATCATGTGACGCCGGGTCTACTGGAAATGAATAGTATTCAACAACTTAAGTAGAATGTCATTGTTTATTATTTCAAACCAACGCGATTCGACATATAGCCATATATGTCAGGCTGACTGCCGAAATGTGCTGGTTTTAAATAATAAACAGTTACGTTCTTCCATTCTACTTCGAGTGTAGCTGGAATTTTTCATCTTTATTACTACTGTTGCCTGTTCCATGCACCTTGAATAGTTTGGCGAAGTAGCACCAGAGCTCTCCATTGTTTTGAATCATTCAACAGTTCAAACTGAAAGCCGGCCCCCTCTGGTTGGGGGGCAGCCAATCAGGGAGCAGAGTGACTTGGAAGGCTGGGCGAGGTCACTGGTACCTGGGGCCTGAGTTGCCTGCTGATGTCGCTGGGGTCCAGAGCGAAGATGGCCTCCCTCGCTCCCACGTACAGCACCCGGTCGTGCTCCCCCAGCGTCACCATGGTGTAGTTCCACACCCCCGCTGCCCGGAATCGGGCCACGCTGTCGCACACATCTGCCAGGAGAGAGGAGAGAAGCGCACACACGCTCAGGCCCTATTTGTTTCTCCCACGGACGCCGAGCTTAGAGAAGGTGACGCGGGCTTTTTTTCTCCCTAAACTGAATGTTTTGATATCGTTAATTAATACAAATGCCCCGGTCCTCTCGAAAGTTCGCGGAGTTCACTAATTTACGACTGGCTGCACTTGTGTGACGGCGCTTCTCCTTCACGCTAGCCTGGCTAACAACTACATTTTTAAAAGTCAGGTCATATTACAGGGCGATTGTGAGACAGAGAAAGAGACAGAGAGGGGTGGGGGGGGTGTTTGGTAATGGGAGAGTTGAAGAAGGACATAAAGAAAGAAGAATGACAGAGAAAGGTGGACAGAAGACAGGGAGAGAGAGAGGAGGTGAGTCACTTTTTAATCTAGAGAAAGATAAAAGGCGGTAAGCCTATACAATTTGTGAATCAGAGCTGTGTGTGTGTGTCTTATGGTGTTGGATGTGTTGAGAGAAGATGTCCCCCAGGAAACATAACGCACATCTGTTAGGGTTCCACAGTGCCAGAACTGCAATCAGATGTACATAAACACACGGCGCACACTCACATAACTAACCCTCTGGGTAAACTTCCCACAGACTCCAACGTTTCCCAAAAATCAGACAGACTCTGACTGAGCATTTTACAAAACTATCATTCGATATTAGTGTCAGGTTTCATGCAGCGAGAAGACGGATGTACCCAACACTGCCACCGGAGGGCAGCACCGAGGCCGTCTTTGGCTGTGCGTTTGAGGGGGGTGGGGTGGGATGCGGGCGCGGGGGTGGGGTGCATCGGTGGGGGGGTCTTTTGTTTCTGTCACCATCCTCTCACCAAAGGGAGTGACCGTAGAGGAAGTGATAAAAAAAAGTCTCACAGGGTCTTGAGAAAGAGGGATGGCAGGGCTTGCGGGCTGACACACCTCAAGCACAAACCAGGGAAACCAAAAAGGCAGAATCCCAAATAAGATGTGCATCCTGACCCCCCCCTCCCCTCCCCATAAAAATGCAGCACGTATCCTTGAATCCCTTCTGCGGTAATATCGCAGGACACGCTGTCCTACTCGGGGTCAGGAGCGGGGGAAACAGCCGCGGAGGGGGAGCGGGGGAAAGGACGCACTCTCCTTTACGGCTCCCGTGATGTGCTCGCGCGGGTATGATTTGGGCCGTTTTCGCTGCTGCGCTCGGCGAGGTCTCGCTATAAATAAGGCCAAGGCTCTGCTTATAGCTCGTAACCACAGTGGAGCTCACACTCTGCACTGTAATTAAATGGCTATTTTTAAGCTCTTTGAAGCAGCAGCACGGAGAGACACACACACACAAAAAATCAGTCAGGCAAAAGACGGCACACAGACGCAGGGAAGAAAGACGCAGTCACACACAAACGCAGAGCAGACAGACGCAGTCGCACACAAACGCAGGGCACAACGATGCAGTCTCGCACAAACGCAGGGCACAAAGACGCAGTCTCACACAGACGCAGGGCACAAAGACGCAGTCTCACACAGACGCAGGGCACAAAGACGCACTCTCGCACAAACGCAGGGCACAAAGACGCACTCTCGCACAAACGCAGGGCACAAAGACGCACTCTCGCACAAACGCAGGGCAGCTCAAAGACGAGAGCAGACAGACAGTCGCACAAACGCAGGGCACAAAGACTCAGTCTCGCACAAACGCAGGGCACAAAGACTCAGTCTCGCACAAACGCAGGGCACAAAGACTCAGTCTCGAACAGACGCAGGGCACAAAGACTCACACAGACGCAGGCAGAAAGACCTCTCGCACAAACGCAGAGCAGACAGACGCAGTCTCGCACAAACGCAGGGCACAAAGACTCAGTCTCGCACAAACGCAGGGCACCCCCGCCCTGCCCCCTCACTCGCACAAACGCAGAGCAGACAGACGCAGTAAAACGAGCACAAAGACTCATGAAGACAGACAGACGCACTCCAGAGTCACAGCCAGACAGAGTGGGAGAACTACATCTGTCATGATTGTAAGACGCTGTCAAGCGCTTGCCTTTAGATTAGAACCCCCGAGAGGGAGTGGACAGAGAGGGAGAAGAATTGCTTTAGATTAGGAGAGGGAGTGGTGAGGGAGAGAGATAGAGAAAGAGAGAGATGGAGAGAGAGAGAGAGAGAGAGAGATGGAGTGGGTGTGGAGGCATGAAGAGGAAATGGTAAAAGCGGATTAACAAAACAGGGAGAAAAAAGAAAAAGGGAGGGAGGTTGGAAAAACAAGTGGCCAAAAAAGAGGACAGGAGCGGCCCGTGACAGGGAGAGGAGCCAGGGAAGGTCTTCAATTCAGAAACTAAAAACAAAAACAAAGCAAAATAAAAAAAATCCCTCTCTTCCTGTTCCCTCGCAACTTATTCTAGGATGTTTTTTTTCCCCTTCCACAAAATGGCAGAGGAAAAAGAAAAGCAAAAAAAACGACACTTTTTCTTGCGGCTCGCCGGGTTTAAATTGCAGGTGGGACCGGCTATGAAACAAAAAAAAGCATTTTCGTGAGCTGTCTGCATAAGGGCACCTCTCCCTGAGAGTACGCCCCACCCCTCGAAAAGAAATACGAGCTTGTTTCGTGCCTGGTGGAAGACGGGCGACACTCGTTTATTTCCACGGATGTGCATGTCCTCCCACTATCACGCACACCGGCCGCCCCGCCTCCACCCCTGCCTGCCTGCGTGTAACCAGTCATTACTGTAATTGGGGGGTAGAGAGAGCTCTCTCCCTCTCTCTCTCTCTCGCTCTGCACTCTGTGCTCTGAATCCCTCCATCTTTATTATATTTTATTTTACATTCTCTCTCTCTCTCTGTCGCCCTCTCTCTCTCCTTCTAAATCTGGTTCTCTCGTTCACCCTGCTTTCCCTTTTCCAAGTTCTCCTCTTGTCTCTCTCACCCCTTGTCCTTTGCCTAGATCAAAGCTCGCATTAGTAGCCTGAAACGGCAATGTTTTTTTTCCAAACAAATAAAAGTACACTTCTCCCTCTTTCTCTCTCTCTCTCTCTCTCCCTCCCTCTTGCTCGCTCCCTCGCTCTGACCACAGCTCCGAAGCTTTTGGGGGCCTGGGGTCTGTAATTTTGGATGTTGGAAGTGAGGAGGAGGGCCAGATAGAGGGGGGGAGGGAGTCCCAGTGAAGGTTTAACCATTCACAGAGCGCGAGCGGGGCCTTCGTCTCAAAACAGAACTTTGTAGGTTCGCTGGTTTTCTCGTAGTGCTAAAGTTATTTTTGGGGGTTGAAATAAGGATTTCATGCACGATCCGGGTCAGCAAAGCGTTCGGGTGGAGCGGGAGTTAAAGAGACGGAAGAGAGAGATGGAAGAGAGAGAGAGAGAGAGAGAGATCGCGAGAAAGAGAGAAGCGAGCAGTTAAATGTGTTTGCGTTTCTTCCCCTTCAAAACGAAAATTACTTTTAAGCCACACATAATTATAGAGGCGGGGTCTGTGTAGGGGGGTTGGAGGTTGGGGGAGTAAATATTATCTCTGTTCCCATCTCCCCTACCCCCCAACACACTAAATCCCTCAGACTGCAGGTCTCAGCATTAGACACACACTGATCTCTCTCTCTCACTCTCCCTCTCCCCCTCTCTGCACACAGTCTCTCACACGCACACGGTAATTGCTCATATGGTTTGCACACACAAAGACGGCACACGCACGCACGGACACGAATGCACACACACACACACGACACAAAACCTGAAATTTACAGTCTCGAATCTGTGTGCATTTTCTTTTTCTCACTCTATCACTCCTCGCTCTCCTTGGGAGCTGTTTCCTGTCCTTTTAAGGAGGTCTGCGCAGACCTCCTGCCTGCTCCGTCTCGTCCAGAGCAAGACTGTGTGAGCGTGCGGGACTGTGCCTGTGTGCACACGTTTAAGAGCGGCTCTCAGTGGCAGAACGTTTAAGTGTGTGTGTGTGTGTGTGTGTGTGTGTGTGTGTGTGTGTGTGACCGAGTGCTTGCTTATGAGAGTGTGTGAGTAAGCGTGTTCATGTGTCAGCGAGTGTTTGTGTTTTTCCAGTCCGGTATTGACTGGATGTCGATAGTTTTTTCCATTCCTTCTCCCCTCCCCTCATCAAACGCGGTGAGAGAGAGAGAGAGAGAGAGAGAGGGAGGGAGGGAGGGAGGAGGGGGCCGAATAGGGAGTAGGAGAGAGGGAAAGAAGGAGAGCGAGAGAAAAGGAAGTGAACAAAAGATGGACAGAGAGAGAGAGAGAGAAAGAGAGAGGTTTTTAATATGATACCCCACTAAGGTACGCCGGAAATATGATCTCCTCCTGAAAGGCCTTTAGAATCTCGACTTAAAGGTGGGAGTAGTGAACACGGGGGGGTTTGTAAAGGAGAGATGAAAGAGATGGAAGTGCATAAAGGAAGGGGGAAAAAGCAGGAGCCGAGAGGAAATCAGAGCAGAAATGAATAAGGGGGAGAGGAGGAGTACGAGTGAGTTGTATGAAACAAATTGGCGACGAGAATCTCTCCAAATTAAAGGGTCAGGCCACGGCTGACTTACAATTATCACCGAAGAGTTCTTAAAATGGTAACATTTGAGACATGCACTGTGGACATTGGCTACTCACCACTGTGTTTGATGGTCTTGCGCGGGACCGGGTTCCAGTTTATGCACATGACCTTTCCCCAACCAATCAGAAGCAACAGCAGCAGGACCCTTGCCCCGCCCATTGCTCCAACTCCGCCTCCTGGAGCTTATAGGGCTCTCTGATTGGATGATGAATTGCAGGCAAGGCAGAAGCAACCTGAAAGAAAACAGAAGAACAGAGAACAAGAGCTCCGTGAGTAATGTGTTGACATTTTCATATTTCAACAGCAATGCTGTAAAATTCACAAATAAAGTGGGATTCAAATCAAAGCTGAAAGCGATGTCAAAATATCAGTTGGGAAAGTGCCACGTTTCTAGTCGCGGTCTACGCCGAGGCCTCTCGCGATAACCAACGAGCAACATCTTTGTTTGAGAGGGACACGCTCAACAGGCTCGCCTCCCATCCATCCAACAGCTGTAGCCTTATGATTAATGTCACATGCGCCATTGCACCGTGACACTTCAGAAACAAAGCTGCCATTAAAACTCGTCCCCCAACAATTTCTATCTTATCAGCACCCTGCACCTGTTTCGGAATAGTAAACCGCTGTTTCGTTCCAAAAAAAAAAAGCGCCACGGCCCTTTATACGCGTGTAATGTGTCAAACGTGTTCGCTGCCGGCGATAAAGCGCAGAGGGCCCCACCGCTTTCGTGACGCTTCGGCTCCTGGCCCAAACGTGACGTGAGCCCGAGAGCCCACGCCGACGGGCAGATGTTTTACGGCAGCGAGTCCGCAGTCGACCATTTACGGAACGGCAATATCAATCTGGGGTGCATCGATTTTTGCTTCTCGGAAAAAAACGGGAAGAGTGGGCTGACAAAAGTCCCGGATCATCAGAATCTCCCCCGGAACGGGCTGGCTCTGGCGCAGGAGCGGGGGTGAGTCTGCCCAGTGCCTCGTGGCTTGCAGTTCTGACTCTCTCACCGCATCGATCGGACGCCTTTGGCAACACTTCAGCTACCCCGACGTTCGCGTTTCGGAAACGTTGTTAAAAGAGTCTGGAGCCATCCGAGCCTTCGCGGAGAGCGCACTGCGATAGAAGGCGAAGAAAAACAAAGAGGGAAAAAACAACAACTTGTTTTTGCGCGGAAAATAAAACAATGGAACGACTTTCCTAAGATCTGTATTGGAAAGAAAAACAGCATGTAAACAAAAGGGAATTCAGAATTCAGAAGCCTCAAACAATAGCCTCAAACTAAAGAGAGGCAAGAAAACCGCAAGGACCGGAGACACTCGATCCAACGGCAACGGCCCTCTCGGCCACCGGCTCCGCCTCTCGCGCTGGAATTGCATCCAATGACCTTTAGCGATTAGCTGAGGGACTCTTTTCCCTCAGTCCGCCCTAATTGCGCCAAACAAATTAGAGCTGGCATTCAGACGCACAGACAACATCGCTCTGCGCATAGACAAAGGCGATTAATTAACAAATATCAAATGAAAAGTGACACGCTATATTTGCAGCGATGCCGCGCGTCTGGACACAATGATGCCCCAGAGGGAAACCCCGCATCTCTCTCTCTCTCTCTCTCTCTCTCTCTCTCTCTCTCTCTCTCTCTCTCTCTCTCTCGACTGCTTAAGTGGACGTCGGGAAAAAAGGTTAGGGAGTTGGGACAGACGCCGCATCTAAAGCGTTTTCCATCCCTGTGCTCCACTTTCCACTCCACCGCCCCCCTCCTTCTCCTGCCTTCCTGTCCTGCGCTTCCTCCAGTTGGTCAAGGCCTCTCTCTGTCGACGGGGTCCCTCCGAATTGGACGCGCAGCCCGGCGACCTGTGGCCTCTCAACCTTTTCAAAAAGGTCACAGGTGTCAGAAGAGGAAGCTGGGGGTGAGGGGCGGGGGTAGAATTAAGACTGCGCCCCACCCGACGTGTTCGCGTAGGGTGAAACGGGCAATTAACAAAAACATATGTGCAGACAGACGCGCACAGACTGATCTACGCAGCGGCACACGGTCAACGCTCTTCCGTCCGTTCTTCCTTCCTTCCTTCCTTCCCTCTCTCAGCAACCCCCTCCCCCCCCCTTTTATTGCTTCGCCTGCTGCTGGGGATGAATCACGTTTCACCCCAACCACGGCCTGGATGCGGGACCGAGATCATTCGCCTCTTCAAAGAAGCAGCATCGACCGTCCGGGCAAATAAGTGAGAGGAAAACCCCCCCAAAAAAAACCCATTAAAGCAACAAGAGCAAAAACCTGTTTTATGGATCCGCTCTTCCTTCAGTCCCTTAATCTCCGTCCAGGGACAACACGACAACCGCAGTCCTTACCCGTGAGGGGGACGCTCGCTCGGCCGGTTTGGCCCGTGAGTTAGGGGCGCTCCTGGGTCGCTTAGTCGTAGGCAAATACTCTCTCATGTGCGCCTCAAAGGCTAATTGAGTGTACACAGACGGCGTGTGCGATCGTGTCGACCCCGCGAGCGAGCGTGGCGCTGACGCGCTTTGAGGGCGGCCAGCCCAACTGTCGCATCTACGCCCCAATCGGTCGGAGAGGGCCTGGCCGGCCCCCAAGGGACTCGCAAGCCCTCTAATCTCTGGAGCAGAGGCCTGACTGCTCCTGCAGCCTGGCTCCAGACCCACAGGCCCTGACCTCCCGCTGTGGGCC
>JAINUG010000009.1:4202563-4222563 GCA_029706075.1 Aldrovandia affinis | reverse complement strand
TGTCCTCAGCCACAACCAGCACGTAGTGGGTTTAAAACCTGCCAATCAAGTCTACAGCGTGTGCCCACATGCATAACGTTAGGGAAAAACAAGGCCGCGCGCAAATAGCGGAACATTTCCACGCATCCTATCAATCGAACAACAAGGTTTCTCTAATGACTCAATCAGTAGATTCATCCTCCTGAGAATAACGTAAAAATTAGATGCCACTCAAACACACACACACACACACACACATACACACACACACACACACACACACACACAATTGCACATCATACACACACACTTACACACAGATACACACACACACACATAAACGCACATTATACACACACACTACACACACCCTACACAGACACATACACAACACACACATACTCAAAGTAGACCTTTCTAAATAAACAGCCCATCAAACCCTGCTTCACCATCCAGCCCCTCCTCTCAGAAGAGACTCCCGACCCCCACATCAGGAAAGGGGAGGGGGAGGGGGAGGGGGAGGGGTGGGGTCAAGGGTCAGCAAGGGTGAGGCGAGGGGAAGGGGGAGATATAAAAAACACCTGCACACAGCGTTCCAGTTCCAGCTGCTTATGAGCTTTAACAGCTTTGATTATTGGACAACGGCGTGGCAAAAATCAAATTGAGCCAAAAATCTATGGAGTCGGACAGCTTTTCTCACGGAATTAGGCGTGCGGTGACACTGATTAAAGCTTTAGGCTAACAGCTCATTGGCGCGCTCGCCTGTCCCTTTTAGGGTTTGGTCACAAGTGCGCCCAGACACCTTACAGGGGCACTGGGCCACAGCTTTCAGTCTTTCACATCTTCAGCCAAATTATGAAAGCGTACGAAACCAACGTCCATAACACTTTCGATCACGGCCTCACGATCAGGGTTGTAGCATTACGTTGTTACACTTGGTGACTCTGTGTCGCTATACGCCTTTGGCTTTCACATTGTGCTGTTTTATTGCCGTTGCACTTCACAATCAAAGCGTAGCTATAAACAGCACGGTGACGGTATTCTGCACTGTGGTACTTCGCATTGCTCTTTGAACTAAAAAGTGTTATTCTTATGAAACTTGTTATATGGTAATTGGGTATATGGCTTGTGTAGCGACAGGCATGTTCCTGGAAGACGAGCTCGGAGCACGTACAGAAACACAAAATACGGGGGAACAAAAACAAGGAAAGATATCACGACCTACATTTTCTACCTGAAATTTGCACACTGCTTTCAATTATTTGAAGAAGGGAGTACAAATATTAAAGTGCACTGCAATTTGTTCCCACTGCCCCGGGATACAATTCGTTTTCAATTTCTTTCGGAAGAGTAAAAACAAACTTCTGATCTTAAAAGTCACACGAGCTACACACATAATAACAGGCATTACTGAGCATCCATTTCAAGTGCCTCTGACCGTTAGCTCGTAAGATTGAAACCACAAAAGTGTTTATTTTATTTATTTGCTTTCATTGAATAGATGTCTACTTTCTGGCCTGGCCTTTTTCATTTGGGGGAACTTTTGACCCCATGCTTCATGCAGAAATATCTGCTTCATTTTGTTCACTTGAGTATTTCGGGCAGTGAGGTGGACAGTTTAGAAGTTCAGTTGACGTTGAGACAACTTTGACCCCATATGCCCAGTGTGCCCACATTAGCTCGCTGGCAAATGAGAGAGTGACAACTCCAGAGAATTTAATCAGAAATAATTTACTGACTTTCTATTACCAGTTCACTTCATTATTCAGATTTTTTTAAAAAGGAAAAAAAAAAACATGGAAACCGAAACATGACTATGTACAATATCCATCCCTTTTTGAAAATGGTAATTAGTCATTCAGGTAAATTAACACTGGTCATAATGTATTGCTCTGAATCTATGTGGACTGTATTGCTCTATCTATGGACAGTCAGGACATTAAGCCAACAAAATGTATGGAAGACAGAGTAGACTGCTAGGCCTATATCGTAGACTACTACAAAGCGTTCCTGCATATACGCCGTCTGCTTCAACACCGAAAACCAATTCCAATCTTCTGTTGAAAGTGACAATATTTACTTTCGCATTTACATTTGACGTGCCAGGCATTTAGCGGACGCTCTTATCCACAGCGACTTGCGCGTTCACATTTTACACGCGACCGATGAATATTTCAATTTATTTCATTGAAACGTCTAAATGAGGCCATTGGCCACTGTGGACTGTCTCGGCGCTCCAGAAAAAGCAGAGCGTTGACCCCGGACATCATAATTAACCTGAGGTAATGCACTGCCGACGTCTCCGTAATGTCAGACCAAGGGCCCCGCGATCCTCTCAGGCCTGAAGCGAGGCCACTGGTTACTGTACCGCAGCGGCAGGCAAGGATTTCCGCCTCGTCCAATAAATGTCCTTCGGCGTGACCTTTAACCTCGCCCTCCCGACGGGTTACGGTTATATACGGGCGCGGCCGGGCCATGGCTGTTGAGCACAGATGGTCCCCGTGACCAGCCGTTCCAGAAAGAAGTCACGGCGGATTCCGCCCGTCGACCTCTCCTGAATGGGAGTTAAAGAGCTCTCGCAGCCGTTCCGCCGGCCTGATTGTCGGGAGTGCTGTACAGGCGGTTCTGTACGCCGCGTCTAATGTCAGTTCATTTGCAAAGTGCCCGGCGTTTTGCTTGGCTGTATGCTTTTTCTGAATTGATGTTGGCTTGGCTGCCGCGGCTCCGCTTGCAGGCATTAGTTATTATTCCTCCAACAATGCCAATGTGCTCAGTGGACAGGCATGAAATACTCAGCACCTGGTGCTGGAGCTGACGAATGTGCAAGAGCCAGCAGCTGGGCCAACCTGGGGCTGCCCACAGTGCTGCGTGAATGTGTGTGTGTGTGTGTGTGTGTGTGTGTGTAAAGGTTTGAGCGTGCGTGTGTGTGTGTGTGTGTGTGTGTGTGTAAAAGTTTGAGCGTGTGTGTGTGTGTGTGTGAGTTAGTATGTATGTGAAAGAGTGTGTGTGTGTGTGTGAGTGAAGGAGTGTGTATGTGTGTGTGAGACTGATTGTTTGAGTGCGAGTGTGTTGTGTAAGAGTTTGAGTGTGTGTGTGTGTGTGTGTGTACGAGTGTGAGTGAGTGTGTGTGTGTGTGTGTGAGTGTGTGTGAGTGTGAGTGAAGGAGTGTGTGTGTGTGTGTGAGAGAGTTTGATTGTTTGAGTGTGAGTGTGCTGTGTAAGAGTTTGAGTGTGTGTGTACAAGTGTGAGTGAGTGAGTGAGTGAGTGTGTGTGTGTGTGTGTAAAAGTTTGAGCGTGCGTGTGAGAGAGTTTGAGTGTGTGTGTGAATGGGTGGGGAGTATCTCACATGAATAATTTGCCTCCTGCGTTACCCTGTGTAAGAACAGACCCCGAGGCTACAAGAGATTTATCTGCACATCGCCTTCTTAACAAAACAGTAAAGACAAACAAGTCCCGTATTCAGAAAACACCCACTGATAAACTGTCCCGTTCCCAGGACTGCAGTCAAAACCAGACTCACACCCCTCTCCAAGCCCGCCCTCCCTCCCACCATCTCTCCCTCTCTCTCTCTTTCCCTCTCTCTCTCCCTCCACGCCACAGGAAGGCTTGCAGAAGCCAGGCCTGCACGGGAACCGTGTGTGCACTGATGTGTGCTGAATTACTCAGTAAAAACAAATGATCAAATGGCGGTTATTCGCTCGCTCTCAGGTCCAACAAGTGTAAAGGATGAAGTAATATTTGCTCCGCGAATAAAACAATTACGGAGCGGTGCATTAATCACGGGCAGGGTAATCTTCTGAATCAACAGGCCTCTCCTCCACACCAGCACTGCTTCGTGGGAATATGAGGATTACCGGGGGCATTATGGGCAGGGTCAGTGAAACACAAAAGTCTCTCCTGTTTTTGGGGCTCCTCCAAGGTCAGGGAGAACAGCTCATTTCCGTCCTCCTTGAAATAGCGGACCAGCCGGGAGGAGGCGTGTCTTAAAGCAGGAAGGACCATTTCTGGAAATGTCATTTTGGTCTGACTTGCCTTTATTTTACTATAGGAGATTTTACTGTGGGAGACCTGCCCATCCACATACATTATTTATGTGTGTGTGTGTGTGTATCTGTCTGTCTGTGTGCTTGGATGAAAGAGATCATGATCTTGTCTCGGTATATGACCGTCTCGGTCCATACACACAAACACACACACACACACACACACACACACACACACACACAACAGTACACACACACAGACACACACACAGGTGATCTCATGTGTTTGCTCCCTCCTGCTCCCCGTGGAATTGCCCTCTGGACAGTTGACACACTGACAGAGCTGCACACCACGCTGTGCTGCTCTGGGATAATGAGGTAATCCCCGTTTCGTGGCGTCTGAACCCCTCGCTGTGCTCCCACAGTCCCAGCAGAAATGCACGATCAGCCCTGTGACCGACCGCAGCAGGTACAGCGGGAGAGGCGCTCCTGCTCTCACGCACGGCCAGCTACACAATGAACAGAAAGAGGCTGAAAATGAGAGGGACCCTTTGGGCGTGCGGAGAGCGAGGGAGAGATAGGACGAGAGAGAGGGAGGGAGAGAGAGAGAGCGTGTGAGAGGGAGAGAGAAAGAGAGAGAAAGCGGGAGGGAGAGAGAGATAATGGGAGAGGGAGAGAGCGTGTGTGAGAGGGAGAGAGAAAGAGAGAGAAAGCGGGAGGGAGAGAGAGAGATAATGGGAGAGGGAGAGAGTGTGTGTGAGAGGGAGAGAGAAAGAGAGAGAAAGTGGGAGGGAGAGAGAGAGAGAGAGATAATGGGAGAGGGGAAGAGTGTGTGTGAGAGGGAGAGAGAAAGAGAGGAGGGAGAGAGAGAGAGGGGGAGAGAGAAAGAGAGAGAGAGAGAGATAATGGGAGAGGGAAAGAGTGTGTGTGAGAGGGAGAGAGAAAGAGAGAGAGAAAGAGGGAGGGAGAGAGAGAGAGAGAGGGAAAACACTGATCGGGCTCAGAGGACTCATGGTGAAGTCATTTATATTAATAACGTCAATAACAAAAACAAGGCCGGCATCGCACAAGCACCTCCAGAAGCGGCGAACACCTCGAATAACATTACGGGAAAGCGGCTCCAATGAGGACAGCCCCCGGCGTCCAGGGGGTTTCCACAGGTTATCTGTCGGCGTTCGACGGGGCCTGTCGGACAGGAAGCCCCGCCCCCGGTACGGCCGCGCGGATGAAGCCCGGGGGCCGCGCGGACGGCAGAGCGGATCTGTGCACCGCGAGAGGGGACTCCGCCTTGCTCCGGCGATCTGGGCATTAACCGAGCGCCGACCCCCTCTCCCCGGGCCTCGTGACTGACAGCGCCGGCCTCGGCCGCCGACGGGTCGTCCCGGCGTGCGACCGAGGCCGGCCGTGACCGCGGATCGCGTGCAGCTCGTTAAGAGGGCCCGGCCTGCCGTGCTGAAGGAGCCAGGCCTCTCTTGGCAGGAGAGGGTGATGTCACCGTCTGCGGCAGCCCCCGTGACACACAGAAACACACACACACACACACACACACAAAAACAAACAAGCCCCATGGCACTTCCTCCTCCAGCACAGCGCCGCTGTTGATGTAGCGGAGACTGGCTCTATGAGGTCACCCTCGTAGCATCCAAACACCTGATAGGATCTCTGGGGGGCGGTGTCGTTAACGGCGAGGTAATGGAGTCGACTCCGAAGCGCTCAGGTACGACCTGAGAGTAATGCGGACGGCATCGCGTTTCAGCACCTGGACCCTTAATTCATTTATACGGGTCGCCAATCGATGGCCCGGCAATGCGCTAAGACAGGCAATTGCGAGTAATGCTCGCTATTAAATTCTGCTTAAGTCGCGACGCGATCAATGGCGGAACAAACGCAGATGGCAGAAAAGCGCTCCCTTTTAAAAGAGCAGCGGTTAGCTCTTGAGTACGAGCGCGAGGTCGAGTGGCCGGGCGCCGGAGCGAGATGGAAATGCAATCGCGGCTCGCTGGCGCGTGCGCCCTTCGGAGACGAAATCGCCCCTTTTTTGCCGTTATCGCCGAGAAGGAATACGGACGAAGTAACCGGGGGCGGCTGTGCGAAACGCAAACGAGAGCGAACAGCCAGCCGGCGGAGGGAGACGAGGGGATGAAGGTCGACCGAGTCTTGTAAGTCGCTCTGGATAAGAGCGTCTGCTAAATGCTTAAAATGTCAAACGTAATGTAAAATGACCAGCGGGTGCGGGCGCGTGGGAAGCGGACCCCTGCCCGACGCCAGTCTGGCCCGGCGCCCACGCGGAGGTGGCGCTCACCTGTGAGGCCCATCGATTGGCCGAAGCGGCGAGACCTGCCCTAAACCCCGGACGCCACGCTCTCCAGCTTCACGGTAAATCAATAAGCCGGCTCCGGGCGGACACCAATTACCCCGGCGCTGGGGCCAACACGGCGAGTCATTACGGCCGTCTCTTTTGATCATGCCCATTGTTGTGAAGAGGCCACCTCTGCCCGGGGAGAGGCCAGCAGACCGGCCGCTCGGGCAGCTGTTGGGGAATATCACCCCGGTGCATCATGGGAGCGCACAGTTCAGCCCTGGGTCGGGGGGCCTGGGGAAGGGGGTTGGTGGTGGCTGTCTTTGACAGCTGAACAGTCACAGTCCGCATGACTCAGTGAACAAGTGACTCTGCAACTTCGTTTGTTTTTTTTATGGTGGAGACGGGAAAAACTCGCAGGCTCGTAAAACAATAAAAGAGACAGAGAGAGAAAAGAGAAAACGGCCCCGTCGATACGTCGGCTGCCGAGCTGCAGTCGCCAGGCGATCGCCGAGCAATGCCACCGCCCCGCCGTGCGCGGAATGCTCCGAAAACCAGCGCGGCCCGCGCTGCGGAAAACCCCCCCGCGCCTACGCGCAGGGCACAGGGGTAACATGGCAACTCAGTTCCACATGAAACACAGAATTCCGAATGCCCCCTGCTGCAGGCCCAGCGTGAGGAACGGAGTGCGGTTTTAGAGGTGTGAATAAACGCGGGTCTGAAGGAGAGGAAGGAGCGCTTTGAGCGGCGCGTATGGGCTCACGTCGAGCCGGGCCTCGCGGGCCGTGAGCGCGGCCTGCGTTTCAGAGCGCCGTGGAACAGCGGCGAGTGACGCAGCTGACAAAACGCCCGAGCGCTGCGCACACTCCACAATGGCAGCTCGGCACAATGGAGCGGAGCGCTCACAATGCGATTCGGCTCGCCGCGAAAACAGCGCGCCTCTCTGCGAAAGCCAGCGTAGCCGGCGGCACGGAAACCTCTCCCTCGTGGCACAGCAGCGCCGGGCTGCGAGGCCTGCCTACTTTGCACATGAATGTAAATGCGCACGCACGTTGATTTGATTAAAATTCAATTAATTATTATAAAGGATCATTTTCCACCCGCCCCGTTCGCACACACACGGATAGGGAGGAAATATGAATTGAAGAAATTCAATCACGGCAAATAAATTGCGTTACATCAATAGGCTGCCACACAGAGCAGTCGGGAACACAGGGAATTTTAAAAGGGGGGGGGGGTCAAAGTGAATTCATTAGCTTTATGGGATGTGCCCCCA
Source organism: Aldrovandia affinis (assembly GCA_029706075.1). Taxonomy (NCBI): domain Eukaryota; kingdom Metazoa; phylum Chordata; class Actinopteri; order Notacanthiformes; family Halosauridae; genus Aldrovandia; species Aldrovandia affinis. The sequence continues at coordinate 4,215,026 of JAINUG010000009.1, read as the reverse complement.
CCCCCCTCCTTGCTTTGCCTGGGAGAGAGAGAGGGAGAGAGAGAGAGAGGGAGAGAATACGTGAGATGGAGGGAAAGAGGAGAAAGCAGCCGGGGTAAATCCGTCTGCGTGTGCATCTCTACCTTTCCGCTCCTATCTGTCTGCTTCCATTAGAGCCTTTTTTCTGTCTTAAAAAAAAAAAAGACGCTCTTATTGATTTTCTTGCGTGTAGAAGCGCAGGATTTAAGAGCTTAGCGAGGAGGGGGGGCAGACAAAAGAGCTCCCTCCCGGCAGCCGAGCGCACAGCCTCCCCTGCACTGGGCTGGGCCCGCTTGCTCATAAAGCAAATCACGATAAAAAAGACTGTGCCTTTCCCTAGCCGCTAAGAGACTTTGCTTAATAGGCAGAAAAAAATAAGCTCCCAGATAAACTGTTCCACATGCCCCTCGGACAGGGTGACGGCGAAAAGTGAGGGAAGGAGGGGGAGAGAGAGAGAGAGAGAGAGAGGACAGAAACTGAGGGGAGAAGAGGTAGAGGGCTATTATAGATACACGCGGTGTCCCACCGTGTGTTGACTGAAGAAGAGAGCGAGAGGCTGATCGAGAGGCAGACAGGGGAAGATGGAGAGGGTGGAGATTGATGGTGTAATTGTAGACCTGCTGCTCTGGCTTAATCTCGGTTTCTCAGGTTCTCTGTTAGGTGTGCAGCTCCCGCCCCCCTCCTTTCTCCCTCTCCCTCTCTCTCTCTCTCTCTCTCTCTGAGTGCTCTCGCTGCTCTTTCCACAAGACAGACGGGGGGCAACGGGCTGGAAAGGACCGGCGGGGGTCGGGCAGAGCACAGCCAGCCGGGGGTCAAAGGTCGCCCCGCTGCAGGCACAGCGAGGACTCGGGAGTAAACACAGACGCGCTCCAGCACCGAGAGCACCCCCACCTCCCCGTGCCTCGCCGCCCAACCGCCCTAACAGTCCCGCTATTGTCCCGGGGTCAGGGGCCACGCAGCTGGAGCCGCCGCGTGGGCAGGGCGGGGGACGGCCAGCAGGAGGCGCTGGTCTGGAGAGGGCCTGGGAGCTGCCAGTCCAGGTCAGCGCCGGCAGAGCCCTGATTGGACCCTGTTGAGTTCGGTGGCTTTGTAGAAGCGAGCCCACGCCGGCCCTGTCCCTCTCGTCAGGACAGGCAGCCCCTCTCACAGCCCCTCCCACTCCCCCTCTCAATCGTTTCCCTCTTTTTGTTTGGTTTGTTCGCAGCATTTCCTGCTAACAGCTCTGTAGCGCAGTCACACGGGACGATGCTGCACTGGACCTGAACGATGCCAAGAAAAGACACCGACAAAAATAAACTGTGATCCCGAACTGGGAAAATAAACTCAGACACCCCCGAACCCCGACCCCACCCCTCCCCGCGCGCTGCTCGTCCGCGTGAAGAAGCGGCGAGCGAAGACTGCAGGACGGACGAGCTGCGTGCGAATCCTCGCCTAAGAACCGCGACCGTCCCCGGCGACCGGCGCGCGGTGCGCAGAACGTGGCAGCGGAACGCGACTGTCCCCGCGCTGCTGCATTGGGGCCGCGACGCCGCCGGAGTGGAACATCTGGACGAGACACTTGAGAGGTGGCGATAGCCCCCCGCAGAGTGCAAGCCCCCCCACAAACACACACCACGTCCGCCCACCCTTCCTGAACGACCCGTCTCTGCGAACGCGCTGCCAGCAACAATGGGCTTGAGGCGAAATGGCCGCCTGGGCGATCTAATCCATTCCAGGCTTCACCTGCTGGAAAACCACCTGAGCGCATGCGCCATGTGGAGGAAGACACGGGGGGGATGAAAAACAAACCCAGTTTCAAGTGTGTGAGCACAGTTACCATGGGGTAACACACACACACACACACACACACACCACATAACCCTGCAAACACAAACACACACACATTACAATACATATACACAAACACACACAGTCACACACCTCTATAAATCAATAACAGAAATCACTAACAGCAGATGGTCAATACTGCTCAGCTGGTAACAAACGAGTTCTGCTTCACAGCTCACTTTGAACCACACTGCTACCCTCCACACCTCCACCTCCTCCCTCCATAATGAGCACTCCTGCACACTGCTACCCTCCACACCTCCACCTCCTCCCTCCATAATGAGCACTCCTGCACACTGCTACCCTCCACACCTCCACCTCCTCCACACCTCCTTCCTCCATAATGAGAGCTTGTGCACACTGCTACTCTCTACACCTCCTTCCCTAATATAGAGTGCTCATCCACACTGCTACACTCCACACCTCCACCTCCTCCAACTCCTTCCCCATATGGAGCCCTCGTATGCAACAGCAGGTCCCTCACAACACTCTCACAACCTTCAGAGCCATCACACTGGGTTTTCTTTTCAGCTGAAGTGAGCGTTGTTAAATACCTTGGAGTCTGGGGTGAATCGATCCCTCTGTCCCCAATCTAAGACAAAATAACCCACAATTCCCCTGGTCAGAGAAATAAACCAAAAACAATTGAGAGTGTGGTGGGGGGGGAGTGGGGGTCGAGACCCGCACTGTGGCATCCTAGAGTGTGTGTGTTGTGCATATGTGTGGATATGTGGTGTGCATATGTGTGTGTATATATACACAGTTTGTGTGTATGTGGCATGTGTGTGTGTGTGTGTGTATGTGGTGTGTGTTTGTGTGCATATGTGGTTTGTGTATATGTGGTGTCTGTGTGTGTGTGTGTGTATGTGGTGTGCATATGTGTGTAATGTGTATGTGTGTGTGTGTGTGTGTGTGTGTGTGTGTGTGTGCGTGTCAGCTGTGTGCAAGGCTACCACACTTCACAGCTCTGTGTGGACGTGTCCCCCGCACTCCAGGCCACAGCTGCGTACACAGTGCAGGCTCGTTCCAGCGCACGTGCGGATGGAGACGGGAAGGGGGGGGGCACCGCTGCTATTCAGCACCATACGGCTCCCCACACCCCAGCCTGCCCGACAGGTCGCCTTCCCCGAACATCACAAACCGGCCCTAGCCGGCCGCAAATTGGCCGTCCACTCCGATTCTCCATCTCTCCTATTAGGCTAACTGCTCGGGACCATTACCGCCACGAGGCCCACTGGCCGCGCCTGGCAGGCCCTGAAATGAAGCTGATGTATGGTCACTCTGCTCGTTACACTGGACGACGGGGAGAGGGGGAAGGAGAGAGACAGAGAGAGAGAGAGAGAGAGAGAGAGAGAGAGAGAAAAAGAAAAAGAAGCTGGCTATGGAAAGGTGCCCATGTAGAAAAGGGAACTGCAAGGACATCACTTCCTTAACAAAGCGATGAGGCTGACTCCACACCACAGGAGATGTATATACTGTATATATACACACAGACACATATATATGTATGTATGCATGTAGTGTATTGCATTTTTCTGAAAGTGGGCGCACTGCTGACCTCGGAACTGTAATGAAGTCACACGATGAATACTGAATGGCATTTGTGCACCGTGGACATTTTAATTCTCCTCATTGATGTTGCTACATACAACATCCAGAGACATGGCCACGATGCGACACTCAATGAGCGTGGAATGTACAATCTGTCTTTTTATCTTGCGCTTCTCAGTAAAATGTAGACAGGGCCATATATATGTGTATGTGTGTGTGTGTGTGTGTGTGTGTGTGTGTGTGTGATCTGTGTGTGTTCCTAGCTTTGAAACCCAACTCCCACCATCCCTCACAAACTCCATTGCATAGGAGGGGACATAATTGACTTAATTCCGGGTCTCTGTGTGTAGGCTTGCCGTGGACACTATGTGTTGTGTTTTTTTGTTGCTCAGATCGTGTTGGTGTCAAGTGTTGAGGACATCTGGCAAATTGCGTCACGGAGAAACTTCACACTCTCCGCAAACACATAGCACCCATCGATAATGATTTCATTATTCGTCATTAAAGTGAATGAAGAACACTCTGTGTTAAAGGCTCTTTAGAGTGTGAATCAGCATACGGAGGGGGCAGTGAGGAGCCGGACTCCATTGTGTGCTGACAATGGAGAGATCAACCCTGCAGGAACCCAATCTGACTTTCAATACACAGTTTAACATCTGGGGTGAAGAGCTAAATGTGTTTGCACCACCCCCTCCCTGCCAAACTGCAAGCATGCAAACACACACACACACACTGCAAACACACACACACACACACACACACACACACATACAGTGCACAGACATTGCCCACACTTTCTAAACACGCAGATACACACACACACTTTCTGGACACACACACACACTGGACACACACACACACACACACCGCACAACAAGCAAGCAAGTTGAGTCTTTGTCAACCCTAACAAAATTGATCTTTTTTTTATCTAACATATGGGGATACAGTATTAAATACACAGATCAAAGGTCTAATTTAACTGTATCCACGCTTTGGTGTAGGCTACACTACAGAGACATATTACACAGCACCACAGAACCATATGTCATATTATTTATCGATATGCATTTCAACTAAAGATGCCACTTGTTAATATTTGGCTCGATGGCTTCCCTAAAGCCAAACACTGGGGTCGAGTCCCTGCGCTTCAGTCCAGCGTGGAGGTTCCACGGTCCTGACTGCGCCGGTCACGCTGTAATTACTGTAATAACCCAGATACAGCTAATACTTATTTCATTACCGTTTAAAAGAAAGCAAGAAGAAAGAAAACAGACCGTGTTTACGCTCCAAGTCGCCACTGAGAACGATTACTATAATAACTGTTAAGATAAACTCCGCAATCAAGCTAAACTGAGCGAAGGAAAAATAATGATTTCTTTTTTAATATGCGCTCACTCAACCTTAAGGTTTAAAACGGGAAATACACTATCAAACAACCGACTCGTGTTCAAAGAGATTTATGGTAAATAAATGCTAATTGCATTGTTTTCAAACCCATGCTAAAGCCATACGCCATTATTTTACCATGGTACAGTGCGTAGAATAAAACGATTCACTTCAACGTTAAACGTGGCATCAGTAGCCCACATCGCTATTTAATTTGAGTTAATGATATTATTGTAGACCATAGTGACACAATGGGCAAAATCCAATTTTTCTGCCCATTTCTTTATCAAATTACTGTACACTGTCCGTATACGCGTCGAATTATGACACCTTCGACTGCATAAACAATATTTTGTTGTGGTTTTTACGACAAAGAGCGGATTTGAGTCGCTTCCAACTCTCCTAACCGCACTGCGCTACGTTTACAGAGGACGACTCTGGATAAAGTTACAGCAAGAATAAAAGAAAAATATGGATCAAATCTTTTAAATGGACGTTGCAAACACTTGACTTAAATGCTTTGGCAACAGTTGGAACACAGCCCGACCCCGTTAACAGTCAACCGACTGTGTCGTGTTTTTCTTTCCCGTTCTTGTTTTCGCATGATTTTCAAACCTAACACACAGAAGGACCCGACGCATTTCACATCGCGTTAACACGGAAAATACTTTGATCTCTTGTTTACGTGATTTTGTTGCAGATTTTTAAAATGCAAACTTACCTTGGCTTGTGCTCACTGTTGCACGGCGGTCCGTCTGTTGCCTCGGTAATAATGCAATATTCACCGTGTCTGCTTCATCTGCACGGCTCTGTCCGTAAACTGACGTCTAGCCGATATCGTATCCGTTTTCCACTCGTTATCTCAGGTCCAACAAAAACCCCGCAACCTAGATTATTCCATTTCTTTCTACTACTTCTTAGTTTTAGTCACCTACTTTGCCCCTTTTGTTTTCTTTCAAAACCTCGGCAATCAAGACATACGATGCTGTCAGTTTGCATAGCGGAACTCTCCTCCGTTCACTCCCTCGTTCAGCAGTCTTTGTAATACGAGCTCAGGGCAGAGAGAATACGTGAACTCGATCTACTTCGAATATACACACACACACACACACACACGCACACACTATGCCCCTCTCTGCCGTGTACAACTACCAACGTGTCTGGGAAGTTACACGCAGTGGTTAACCCCTACATTGACCGAGGGGGCATTAACTAGTCGTGGCGCTAGCGAGCCCGATTAAAAAAATTAATCAAGGCGGCCGTTACGCTGCAGTCCTGCGATGTATATTGTTGTATCGGTATATTAGCGAAGCCAAGCGGATGCAAAGGCACACAAACACTTCCCCGCCCATACCCCCTGTCCAGTTCTATCCCCGTGAAAATATCTCAACGCCCCCAAAACCGGATTATACATTTCAAACGTCTAATAATAATATAGTCCATTTTATCATTATATTGAAATTAAAATAAAGAAATAAATACAATAAAATAAAATACAATACAAACAAATCATTCTCATTGTATACCTGCCTAGGCAATTATGTAATGGAGTCAATGGTAATTGAATGCTCAGATATGACAAACCTAACATGAATGGAAATTATTTCATCATCAGGCGGCAGGCAAATGCAGCTCAGTTTACATTCGACTAAAGGAGTTGTGCCATGAAAGGGTTAAGAGTATACAATGGATGGAAGATGAAAAAAAATCAATCATAAAAGAATGAAAACAGAATATGCAGAATTATGACTGAAGGATTTAGAGGATTAAGGAGAAAACAACCCTCCACCGATAATCCTGATAGTTTTACACATTATTTGATAAGAGAGCAAATCCCAGACAGTTTGCACAGTGGTCACATAGGTTTCCTATGGTGTGTTTGTGTGTGTGTGTGTGTGTGTGTGTGTGTGTGTGGGCACTCTATATGTATGCTCTGTATGAATTCAGGTTGCAAGAAAGGGCTTGGATGGCTAGATCATCTCAATAGGACAACAATTTCCATCTAACAAATCTCTCAGAAAATGTAATAGTGGGACTACTATAAATCAGCTAACTGGCCTGATTTAAGACCAAATCAAAGCAATATGTTACATACAACGCATAACTTACAAACCCAGGCCTTGACGGAAAGTTAGGGGTTGAAACTGCAGCCTGCCCTTTGGGAAAATAATGTGAATGTTGATGTGCTACCAAACAGGAAATGTAGAGGGTGCTACAAACCCCAAACCATTCTATTAAGAACAAAGTTTGATTACCTAGTGCTGTTTTTTGCTGAATAACGTAGTGTAACTTAAACAAAGTAAAACGATGAAGTGTACAGGGTAAATTATGTAGGAAATCCCCTGCAGGACTGGAATGAAGAGAGTAGTGGAGTGAGTTCTGATAACCTAGAACCAAAAAGTTAATCCCTATCGATTGGACAAAAGGCCTGATCCCACATGCTTAACTGATATGGGTGTGACAATCCGGAATGTTGTCAAGCGAATGATAACAGACATCACCACAAGTGTCTTACAAAAATGAGTGTAGTTCTCATGCGTCCCAGAGGTAGTGAAGTTCTTGTTCTGCATCCTCGAGTCAGAGTTCAAATCTAAGTAACCAGTGGTAACTGTAAATGAGGGATGCCGATATGAGCTCGCCACACACACAAAAAGCTTCCCTGTGGGTGTATATCGGAATCATAGGCAACGGCAAGGCAAGTTCCGTCTCGAAGGAGGCAGTTTGTCACCATCGTCACTGCCAACATGAGCTCGCCACAAACACAAAAACCTTCCCTGTGGGTGTGTATCGGAATCATAGGCAACGGCAAGACAAGTTCCGTCTCGAATGAGGCAGTTTGTCACCATCGTCACTGCCGGTCTCAGGGTAGTGGCTGGTCTTGTAGTTGTAGGCGGCCGGCTCGGGGGGGTGGTGAATTTAATTAATAGAGGGTACAATTGGCCACCAAATTGTGTGAAAAATTGGGAAAATATCTGAAATAAATTATTTAAAAAATATTCATAGCTACATTCTTTTATTATTAGCAATACAAAAGGTACTGTGAACAAGTTCAAGCAAACAGATCATTATCATAGGGGTGTTCTTGTTATGCTATAAAAAGATTGTTATGCTTGGCCACCATGGATACAAGTAGTTATGAACTACAGGATGGATCAAGCAGTAAGTGGGAAAATTCGACATAACATTAGGCAGTTTTGTTCTTTGCAGACAAAAGTTAGTTTGAACCAAGAGCAGAAAGCGAAGATTAGCCATTGTTCCTATGGGAAGCTTCAGTGGATAATCTAAGGATTACTGGATATTTTTAGGACTGTTCAGTTCGATAAAGCTACCCTAGTCCACACTGCCACAGCTTGTGATTGGTATAAACGGGAATCTGCTTTCATCACGGCGACGCTGTGAGCAAAAAACCTGACAAGAAAGCCTTCTCAAATTCACATCCTGTCCGCATCCACCCATGATGGGAAGACAGAGTGCGAGAGAGGGAGAGAGGATGAGAGAGAGGGAGGATGGATGGAGGGGAGAGCGATGAGCTTGAAACGAGAGAAAGAGGTGGGGAGAAGAGCAGCAGTGACAGTGGAAAACCCCTTTAAAAACATTTCAAAATAAAATCAGACTGAATATACCTGATTGTCACACACACACACAAACACACACACACACACACACACACACACACGCACACACAAATGCACAGAGACTGATGAATCGAGAGGACAACACTGAACTCATTTCTGACACCCATCGCTTTAATCTCTGTCTCCTGTGACAATGTGTCTTCACTCTCTGATACACTGTCACTATCAGGGAGGAACAGGTAACACACTCCAATTAACAAACAAATAACAAACAAAGCCTTATCTTCCGCAGGACAATAACACCAATAACGGGGGTTAAACCATTGCAAGAGATCGAACAACGGAGCCAAGAGATTGTCTGCTCAAACGGGGGAGGAGGGGGGTCAATGAGAAGGGATTAAGAATGGTGATTCACTACTACACAAATCAGGTCAATCTTCCCAGCAACACGAAGATGTATAGATGGGAATTAAACCCCCAAAGAGCTTCCGTTTTCAACGAGAACCCCCCCAACATACGCGCACTCGCAAAAACCTCGGAAGAAAGCCATCACACAATAGCACGGTAAGTCTAAAGATTTGCGCGTCTCGTGGGAACGAGCATATATAATTCATTTGAGATTCAAAAATAATATTGCCATAAATGAATGTGCATCCTTACCCAGAGATCCTTGTATCCAGGTTGGCGGAATGTACGATCCCAAGGCACAATGCAACTGGACTACTGCCAGCAAGGGATTTTTGATTTTCTCCCTGGGTTTGAAAAAGAAGTCACATCCCGTTATAGATATTGATGTTTACCACGCTGCCCCTGCTGTCATCGTGAGGCTCAGCTTGGTCACATCAATTTGTGATTTCTATCCTGCTACAGAAGAAATCCATCAGTACTCAAAGACTAGGCCCATGACCTGTCTCGCAATTGCTTGCACTACGTGATTCTGGCATGCATGGAATCTGGTGACATGCAAAAATCGCCATCGTCAACAAATCGTCACAGGGGCAATTTTGTTTGGCAGCCATATAATACAGTGTTCCATGGAAGTGATATGAGAAGCTGTGTTATATCGTGAATGTCTGCACGGCGACGGGGTGTTTTTATGCATAATGCAAAAAGGAGCCGTACCACTTTTCATGATATAACGTAGGTTCTATATGGCTTTATATACCAGAACGAATTACAGATATCCGTATAGTATAATTAATACAATACCATTTCTCAATAGAAACCTTTAAAAGCCTATAAGGTGTATCTTTCTGCTAGCATAGTGATTTGGTCATTAAGCAACAAGAGTTCATTTTATGTTTATGTTCAGTTTTATGATTCACGCACAATCTTATTCAATCCACTGTTTGTTGTTGTTTTGAAGTTTTTTCTTCTCTGCGCACCAATAAGCATAAACTCCGCTCAGCCTGCTTTGACGATCTGGACATTGAACCGGATGAGATGAGATTAAAATTTTGATCATGAATGACAGCTAACAATGTTTCATATCCAGGATGTTTATTTCCGTGATATTAAAATGATGCCCGAACATTCCATTTAGACGCGCTTTATCGCGTACACCTGCATTGCCTGGAAGGCTGGTTGACCAATCAGCATCCAGGACCGGAACTATCCATTTTACAATTGCTTGCATTACATGATTCTGGTAGGCATGGATTCTGGCGCCACGATGCAATGCAAAGATCACAGCTGTATAATACAGTGTTATACAAATGTAAAAGAGCAGGCCAGCATTTTGCAGTGTTCTATAGACTCATTATTGCAGGGTCACGGGTTCAAATCTCAAGAGCTGGGATTTCTGTATTATCTGGATCACTCAAGTCAAATCCAAGCTTTGGGGTTTAACTAATGAGTCCTTAATGAAAGATTCATTACTGTTAAGTTTAATATCAGCACTGCATAATTCTATTTAGTCAATGAGACTAGTGTTATTTAAACTTGCTATGCTCTCCCTTTGCATTTACGTGTAAGCGACTTTGGGGAAATTTATTTTACGGAGAACAACACTTCCCAGAGGCTTAAAAGACAATGAATTTTTGGGTACTAATAGCTATAAAATCAGCAATTTTGTTTGTTTTGATTTATTATATTACTACTGTAATATCCCTGGAACAAAAAAAAAAAGCGACACGCTAAAAATATATTTCCATTCAACATATCTGGCAATATGTGTTTGGCTTTTTAATGCTGAATTATCATGTTCACATCCAAGAATATAGAACATCCATAAATCAAACGGTGAAATGGAAAAAGATTAATCAAAATAAAGCGTGACAAGACACAGTTATGTTGCAATTACATTTCCCGATTACTTTTGTTTAAGCGCAAAAGATCTCACGCCCATTTTAATACTCCTCCCTGCAACATTACCCCCATTGACAGGGACTAGTCTCCTCAGATGACAGCCTGTCGTATCGCATTACCATACGCTCGTGTGTAAACAGTCAAAAATCCAGGCAAGCCGCATTCAGGGCTAGAGAAGCAGCAAGAAATCTCCAAGACATCATTTGCATTACTGTGCTAATTTTTAATGGATACTGTACGTACGGCAGAGGGGAAGAAATGAGATAGGTCTCTAAACCCAAAGGATGAGAGGAGTGTTAACCGTCTTCCCAGGCAGAGAGAGATTACAGGGCACCACACTATGTGATTTCATTTGAGCACTGTATTCATAAAAGATGATAGGGCCTGCCACACATATTTAAGTGTGGGGACTCTCAGGGCTGGAAAATTATCATTGAAATAAATTGCTTTCCTCACATACACTGATAGAAATCAAGAGCAATTTTGGGATTTTCGACTGCAAGGAAAAGAATGTGCTTTAAAGAAGGGACAGTGCCTAGAATGTGAGAACACCCTAATTATGTGATCAATGCCGAAGCCCTCGCCACGAATGATAAATAATTCCATGTCTGTGCTGTTTTAATAACGAGCCGTTTCAATGGAAAGTATGACCAATATTGAAAGATAACATTAAACGCAGAATCTGTTCGGACTGATAAGCCAGCGTTTTCTGAAACAGTTTCATTAGTTTCTGCGGGGAGCAAAAAGAGAGAGGGCTGTGTCTGGAGAGGGCTTTTGTCCGCACGCATTGTGTTTAGCTCTCCGTATGCTAATGTCCCTTCGTACTGTATGTTAATGCAAAAGTTTTTTCCTCTGTTGTCGAAATCTTCACGGAACTCTGAGAGCAAATTTACTTGAGTCCCCAGGCATCGCTCGCTTGCGCTGAAAATTGCTAACGGAAGCCAGGCTGCAGACCCAGGGGACCTCCACCAACACTTGCCCCCCCTGTCCCCCCCCCTCACAAACAGCAACCCTCCTATAATGAGCTACAGCCAGGCAAACATCACTGACTCTCATGTCCTTCCCTGCTAGCCTACCCCATAAACAAAGTTTAATAACACTTCAGCAACAACATTCCTAGCTGGAGGAAACTGCTGGTTTTAACTTTATGGTGCCGTTTAGGTTCACCTAAATATTTCCGGCATTTAGGTCAATGTGGGAAAACGATAAAAAGATTTCAACAAGGATTGGAGAACCAGTGTAAAATTGTACCTGGTTGTCTTGGTATTGTAGCCAAATCATATTTGCTGCGCTTTGAATCCCAACGTATGTAAATAATGCCAAAAACTCTGGCTTCACTTTGTCCGTTCTATAAAATATTGCCCCCCACCCCCCTTCCCCTTCCCCTTCACTGCACCCTGCCAGAAAGGGTGGTAACGTATCTCGAATAAACCTTTATTTCGGCAGGGTCGTCCGGGGCCAGCTTCCTGGAATATGGGCACGCCATATCCAGATGCTCACAATGGGTCAATGACAATGCAAGGACGTCCAGAGGAACGCATTAAGTCAGATTAGTGTTCGCAGGGAATTGGACATCGACCGAGACGAGTCCACGCACTGAAATCTGCGAAACGCTGAATGAAGGCCAGAGCGATGGGACTACGTTTGTGCCGGGGCGTTCATTTGCATGTATGCCGCGATTCCTCCTGTATGCATAATAATCCCTGTAAAAGGCGACCACTGTTCCACCGTACCCAGCTCCTCTTTAGCCTTTACGCAATAATGAGCAAATTCCATTTCGTTGCTTGCTATTTACTGAC
>JAINUG010000009.1:4171295-4202463 GCA_029706075.1 Aldrovandia affinis | reverse complement strand
TCGTAGGTGTAATAAGGGATTTATGCACTGCAACCTGGCCATAGTATCCATCGCTGTGAAGTTCTTGATGGACTGTTCTTGATTAAACTGTCTGCCCATGGCCTAGATTTATATTTGCAGTCAAATGATTTAGAGTTGCTCGTCTGTTTTGCCTCGAGCCAATGCACAGACATTACGGCCGAGGAGCATGCGCTTTCCGCCACAGTTGACTCTAATGGCCAACTGGGTCCGCTCAGCATTTTTATACATGTCCCTAAGGATGACGGGATGCTAATTGCTTAATTAAGTCAGGAACCACACCTGTACTGAAGCACCCACCTTCAATATACTTTGTATCCCTCATATACTCAAAACCCACCTCTTCAGACTCCACTACCACTGAACACTGTCCATCTAGTCAATCTGTCGTCACCACTGTTTACCTGTTCTACATGAAAAAAAAAAAAAAAAAAAACACACCCACTAACCTTTTCTTTCCCAGTGTTACAGGTATGATATGCAGACGCCTGCAATGATGTCTATTGCCGTTTTACTGCACTGATCTTGTGCACTAACTATGATTGTTCTTACCTTGTATTAATGCACATCTTGTAAGTTGCTCTGGATAAGAGCGTCTGCTAAATGCTTAAAATGTAAAAATGTAAAATGTACTCAAGTGTTTCCTTTATTTTCGGCAGTTACCTGTATGGGCGTGCACACAAACACACACACACTCACCCTCACCTTTACTTTCCTCACAAACACGAACATACTGCGCTCTTGCAAACACACACACACACTCACACACAAATACACACATATTGCACTCTTGTAAACACACCCACACACACTAACCTTTGCTTCACTAACACACACACACACACACGCAAACACACTCACCATTACTTCACTCACACACACAAACACACACACACACACACACACACAAAATAATGCATTCTCACAAATACATGCACACATACACACACACACACACACTCGCCTTTAGTTCACTCAGACACACCTTCATCTTTAATGAACTCACATACACACACACAAACATACTGCATTCTCACAAACACATGCGCATAGCACGCTCACGCATACGCATACGCACACGCACACATACTGCACTCTCGCAAGCATACGTAGCTTTGTGCCCATGCACCAACGAGGACAGTATCTGTGAAAAGCCCAGTGTGTTTGAGGTAGTGAGCCAGCCTGTACAGTGTATTACAGTACAGTCCTCTTTTGTGCAGGGAATGAATTGTGCTTTATTACTACTTAAAACCCCTCCCCCACAGCAATCCTAATAAAGCCAGGATTATTATCATACTGTGGTATATGGCTGCTGACTTTACCAGCTCACCACTGCCCAGAAAAAGAGCTGCCTTTAAAGCACCCCTCCAGTAAGAAAACAAATCCTAAAACTATCAATAAACCTTTCTGCTGGGAATGGAAAGAAAACAGATTGACCTGTCCCTCCCTTTGTGTAAAAGCCAGACTCAGTGTTATGCCCCCCCACCCCCTCGACCTCACCCGAAACAGCACACATCTTTGTGTGCCTGGGAAAGCTCTGTCCGGCTTCCAGGGCAGGACACGTGCGAAAGTTTTCACAGAGGAGAGTGCCGAAGAGGCTGCCCCTGCCCTTCAGAGCAGGGGAGCAAACGCCACACACACACAGAGAGAGAGAGAGAGAGAGAGAGAGAGGGGGGGAGAGGGTAGAGGGAGAGGGTGAGAGAGAGAAAAAGAGAGAGGGGGGAGGCAGAGAGGGAGAGAAAGAGAGAGGGAGAAGGAGAGAGAGTCTAGCACTGATTTCACATGTTCGCTAGAAGAAGCTGGTTGAGCTACTGTGTTTGCAGCTATGCTAATTGTGGCGAGGGAGGGCAGATGGAGGATGGCAAGGGGGTGTGGGATAGGGGGCGGGGGGCAGATGTGGAGGTTGGTGCGCAGCCCCCCTCCCTCCCCCAGAACAGTGCTGGTGTGGAACAGGGTCCCGAGGGGAGGAGGGAAGCTGCTGCATCAGCATGAGTGCAGTTATGTGATAGCAGGCCTGGCTGTGCAAAGAAAACACAACTGCTCAAACATTCCCCCAGCTAGGCCCTGGGGGAAACACCACTGCACTAATTAGCCACACAAAGCTGGACCTGTACCATTACTATGCAGGGGATGAGCTCGCCCGGCGAAGGCAAACCCCAGCGTTAGTGGTGCCAGCTGTGTTGCATTGTGGGGGATCCTCTCCAATGCATGCGCATGCCTCGCAGACACATACAATGAATGTGAGAACCCACCCCCACCCCCATTCATTGAGACCGGAATCACACCCATCCCCCACACCTTACCTCCCCCAGGAGTAGTGTCTCTCTCAGCGAACAGACAACGCGCCGACGTGAAAGACAGCGCGGCGTTAAAGCGAGCCGCCTTTTTTCTTTCTTGCCCGAATCCCTGCAGATTAGCTTGGGAACGCAGCAAGACAATGCTTTAAAAAGAGCGCCGGGGACCCGTAATGGATACGCGGCCATAATAATAAGGACATTCGATACCGTAGAAGAAGTGGAAGTTCACCGCGGAAAAGGGCTTCTTGCTGCAGTTGCCGCCTCATGTGCACTTAATGCGATCAGCTGGTTGAGGTCTGGTGACAGGCTGTTCTCAGAGCAGCAGAACAGACCAGAGTCTCTGCTGGGGGAGACACCGCGCTCTGTAGAGGACGATCACGCAGGGCCCTGGGGCATTGCGTCGAGCTGGAGCTTCCGTTGACCCCCCTCCATGTTTGTGGTTATGTCAGGGGTCTCAAACTCAAAAACCCTGGAAGGCCTAAACGTTGGTTTTTCAGACCTGGGTAAAGTACGTACTTGTGAGCTGCTGGTAAAATGTAAAAACGCTCCTGCAGATCCTTGAGGATTGTTGACGAAACGTAAAACTACTACCCAAAATGTACAACCGTTTTAAGAGGACATTTGTTCTGAAGATTGATGAAAACAGATGTTAGTTTTAAATGTCGTTGTCATTAATCTGCGGTAGTTAATGGATTAAAGCATTTGAGACGCGCCGCCATTTTCAATTACAGTGGCGGCGTGACGCTTAACTTTCCCCGAAATAAAAGAAGGAACGCTCTGCCCTGTTGTTTTTGACCTGCTCCAGGATCGCCCTTTATAAAATAAATAAATAAATAAATAAATAAAGAAAAGAACAGAGGCCTCTTGTGGAGGGGAAGGTCATGCGATGGCCTGCTGACTAAGGAGCGGCCTGTGACGTGTGATGGGGGGTGGGCTCTGTGTGTGAGTGTGTGTGTGTGTGTGTGTGTGTGCGCCGCGCAGGAGCGCATCAGAGCCACACGAGACTGTAGGACTGTAAAAGCCTGGAGCGTCTACGTGCCTTCGGGCGGGGGGCGGATACTGGTGCTAATGCGTGCTACCGGAATCAGACAGCGATTCCTCTGTATTGGATTGCGGAGGGTATCAACCGGAGCCCTGGGGAAGGGAGTAATATGTTAAACGATCTGACTCTCCCCTCACTCACTAAACGAGGGAGAGAGAGAGAGAGAGAGAGAGAGAGAGAGAAAGAGAAAAAAAGAGAGAGAGAGAGAGAGAGAGAGAGAGAGAGAGAGAGAGAGAGAGAGAGAGAGAGAGAGAGAGAGGAAAAAAAAAAAAGAGACAGGAAGAGAAACAGATTGCGGGTTGTGTGTTGGGGGGGTGTACACTGTATTGAGGAAATGAAGCTTCTGATGTCGTCTGAGATGAGGCAACCAGTGAGAGGGAGTTTCTGATTCTGTGGGGGGGCAGGCAGATCCTTCCCGGATGCGGCCGGAGGCTATCTCTGCCGCTCTCCCATTCGCTTCTGAACGCTTGGGGACTTCTCACCAGTTTTCTGAGAGTGTGGGGGGGGGGTTACCGTATCTGGGCTTCGGCTATTCAGAGAGGGTGCTGTAAAATCAATCAGGTTAAATTGATCAGCGGTTTGCTTGAAACAACATGTGCACAAGGTATTCTTCTGTGTTTTTGTACTCAAGAGCGCAGTGGTATGGAATTATCTTTAAAAAAATAAAATAAAACTGCTCCTTGCCACATCATAAGCAAAATAGAAAGGTTCAAAACGGGTACAGAATACCGGGGAAAATCGTACAGACTCCCATACAGGCATATGCGTACTGAATATATACATACAGGATATACGGACAGAGGCACGGAAAGCACAGACAGGAAGGCCAGGGCTCAGCGCGGAGCTGTGCCAGAGTTTCCGCTGGCTGGCTGGCTGCTGGCGGGGGTGTTGGGTTTCCAGCCCCGGTGAAACAGGGCACCGGTAGGGCCCTCTACCTTCTCCGCCAAAATCTGACCGCTCCTGCATCGCGCTCACACTGACAGGAGAGGCCATCTGTCCTCATCCCTCTCCTATAAACAATGGCTGGCGTGGACAGACAATGCACAGCTGTCCTCAGCATCTCTCATGGCCGCTCGCCCCCCTCTGCTGCTCCACCACCACCACCACCACCCCCGGCAACATCTGCTGCACCCACTCACATCGCACTGCGCGCAGACTGACATGCAATGTGAGCCGGGGTCAAATGCATTTGAATGCAAATTCAAATGACTTCCTGTTTCTGGCGGTCTTTTCCAGGATGGGGGCGGTGGGGGTGGATCAGAGTTGAATGGCCCCCTCTGTTCCAGACAGGCTGTTGCGATGGGTGCCTTCTAATGCGCCCACCAACAAACTGTTAGCATGCCGACGGAATGAGGCGGCGGACTTGAACTCCCTCCAAACGAATGGAAAATTATGAATTATGAATCCCGCCGAGTTGGCGCAGTTAAATGTGGTTTAGACGTCCTGTTGTTGCTGCTGAACCAGATTCACTCTGGACACTTTTTTTTCAGTTTGCGTTCACTTTCTAATCAAGCAGGACCTGGTTCAATCTACACCTGGTTCAGTTTGATCAGGCTGAGCGATTCATCGACTTCAAATCGAAATTGCCATTTGAAACGATGCAATTAGCGAATCGCAAAAGCTGCGATTTAGGATACATCACTTTAGGCAATGCAGCGCGTCTGACCAGTTCATGCCCTCCTCGTGTACCAGACACGGCCCAAGAAGTGGCCCAAGACGACTGCGTATACTCCCACCAACAACAAACAGAGAGTGGAGTTGAAACGGGAGGAGTAAATTCATGGCGCGGAAAAAATAAGTGCCTCCGCTGAACCAGAAGAAACAACGTTGGAAGATTCGGCGCCCAAGTAAAGCAGAATTTCGGTGGCATGGCGGTATTTCGGTTTTGAAAAGACGGACGTGCATGAAAATAAGGTATTGTGATAGTCATGTCGAGAAGCAGTTGCCACTCACAAGGCAACACCACAAACCCGTATCAGCTTTTGAAAAAACACCACAGGCATCAATATGATGAGTGTACGGCCAAAAAGTCAACTGAAAGTAATGATGCCATAGCCCCGACGCAATCCATGAAACAAAGGACTATTTCACAATCATTCGAAAGTATCACTCCATATGAAAGGGTTCTCTTGAAAGCACTGTGAGATAACAAATGCAATAACGCACTACCTATTAACACTGCGTAAAGACGGTTTTCAAAACTTGCCCCAAACGTTGGATAAGAGATATGCAATTCCCTCCCGCACATACTTTAACCAAGTCGCCGTCAGCGTTCATGTTTGAAACCAGCAAAGGTTGACATGCTGGTTTTCTTGCCAAAAAACCTGTAAAGACAGCAATGAGTGTTGAGAAGATGTAGAGATTTGTTGTCAGGGAAGCAAGTATTACATAAGGGTTCTGTTCTGTTTGGAGTCATTTTAAGATTTTATTTATTCTGCACCTTATTCTATAGCGGCAGCCGTTGTGAAAACGTTCAAAAGTTAACTGCTGGATATCAGCAAATAAACGTTCTCGTTGAATGTGCAATATTTCGATGCTGCTGCTGAGCCATAAGTGAATGGCCTACCTATTTCTATTTCCATTATTATATTTAGTGATAGTGATACGTTTTGGCATGGGATGTACTGTGTATGTACTATGCGACTGAACAGTAGCAGAAGTGACGATGCCCTCAACAGTGTACATATATTATATATATATATACCTTGTGCATTACATGTATGCAATGCTATGCATTTAATGCACGAAGCACAAGCAAAACGACAAACATCACGCTTAGTGCTGAACATCGCAGTTCTCACAATGCCACAGGCATCGCATTGCGGCTCGCTACCTGCAGCATGTCGTGTGTGTGTTATGTAACACGTTGCTACTGTGAGCGGGCGAACTGAAGCTGTTCCCTGGGCGCATTCAGAGTTTCGGCGGGCGAGGGGCGCTGAGACACGTCGCAGCAGTAGCAGCAGCAGCAGCAGCGGCGCTCCCGAGAGCAGCTGTAGGAAAGTAGTGCGCGAGCAGCTGGGGAACAGACGTGGAGCACGTGGGGCTCTGGGCTCCGTGGCGCTGGGCGCCAGGAGGACCGGCTAACGTCGGCCGGCGATGCAGTGTAACGGTCAGGGAGCTGGGCTGGCAACGCAAAGATCGCGGGTTCGATTCCCAGGTGGGGCGCTGCTGTTTTACCCTTGAACAAAAGGTACTTAACTTGAATTGCTTCGAATGTCCAGCTGTATAAATTTAGATTGCATGCAAAACTGGGCAAGTCGCTCCGGATAAGAGCGTCCGCTGAACGCCTGTGCATGTCACGGGTTCTACGGGCTCACTCAGACCCTCGGCTCCTGTTTGCCTTCCGTCCGTCTGTCCTCCTCTCTGCTTCTTAGCTGCAGGAGGTTCCTGGCTGAAAGAGTCGAAATAACGTGTTAACATGGAGAGGTTGAGGGCTGCTGTCGCAGAGTGACTGACAGATCCAGGACGCCCCCACCCTCTCAGCTGCCTGGTCTCGGCTCGAACAACAGGCCTAAGGGGCAACACTCAAGCCCCTGACAACGCACCGGGGTTAAGCAAAAAGAGAACCGCCGGGCCCTGCCAAGGTTTAAAGGTCCTGCACAGTCATTGAGGTTCTGTGTGGCTCGGTAGGTAGAGCATGGCGCTGACAACGCTTAGGTTGTGGGTTCATTTCCCATTGGGACCACATACTGATAAATGTGTGCATTCACTACTGTAAGTCGCTTTGGATAAAAGCGTCTGCTAAATGGCATATACATACAGTAGGCTCAGTTTTTATTCATACCCTTGATAAAGATGAACAAAAGAGATCGTAAAAAATAAACTATATAAGTAATGAGGCATATTTTATGCTCAAAACATTTGGAAAATTATATTCTTTAAAATGCATAATTCAAACTATTATCATTATAATTTTTTTCCCAGAAAAATCAAGAATCACAAATATTCACACCCCTGTTATCAGTACTTTGTGGTACCTTGGCCATTATAACAGCAGAGGTTCCATCCCCCGCCCTGCCCTGGTATCTGGAGGGATGAGGTCCACCCCACCCCTACACTTAGGATGCCGAAGAATGCCCTTCCGGTGGTCTGTTAAGCCTCATGAGCCTAAAGGACTATTTGTTTTTGTTTTTCTCTGTATCCCACCATTTTCCAGGAGTTCACCTCGACCGCCTTTTAAGGGGTCAGGGAATAATTTTCCAGTTTCCCACATTGTCTCCAATGGTTTTCAGTTTTTTTGATTCCCTCTGGAAAATGCCAATTGTGAAGCGCTGTGTGACAACCTGTTTGTAAATGGCGCTATACAAAAATAAAGATTGATTGAGATTGATTGATAGTCACCTTCTGTAGTGTTGTATGAGGTTATGGAATTTCTTGGGGGGGATCCTCAACCATTCCTCCATGGAGAATTGTTCTAGTTCCTTCAGATTCTTGGGTTGACATTTGTGGACTGCTTTTTTGGAGTTCAAACCACAAATGTTTAATTCAGGTCTGGAGACTGAGATGGCCACGTCAGGACATTGATCTTCTGCTCTGTCAACCATTTCTTAGTTTCTTTGGACATATGTTTGGGATCGTTGTCTTGTTGGAAGGTCCATCTGCAGCCAAGGTGTAGCTTCCTGGCAGAGGGAACAAGGTTTTTGGACAAAATGTCTTGGTACATGCTGGAGTTCACGGTTCCATCTATTTTAATATGGGCCCCAGGGAGGGGGAGGGATAAAAGCCAAAGGAAAGACTGCATATATAAGAACATAAGAACATAAGAATACATAATGACAAGTTCGGCCCATCTAGGCTCGTCATGTCCTAATCTAAAGAGTATCTAGTACTACATCTAGCCTGGACTTGAATAGCCCAAGTGTTTCTGCCTCTACTACCCGACCTGGCAAGCTGTTCCAGGCATTGACAACTCTCTGTGTAAAGAAAAACATCCTAATATCTGTGTGGAATTTGCCTTTAACTAATTTCCACATGTGGCCTCTTGTTCTGCTGACCCCACTTATCTTAAAAAATCTTTGGTATTTCACAATCCCTTTCAAATCTCAATCAAATCCCCCCTAAGTCTCAGTTTGCTAAGCTTAAATAGATTGAGTGCCTTAAGTCTATCATCATAACTTTTACCTTTCATACCAGGTATCAGTTTAGTTGCCCTTCTTTGGACTTTTTCAAGAGCTTCTATATCTTTCTTGTAATGCGGTGACCAGAACTGCACACAGAATTCTAAGTGAGGTCGGACAAATTATATTATTATATGCATTATATAACATTAATATAACCGCATTTGATTTATACTCAATACTTTTTGCTATGTATCCCAGCATCCTGTTGGCTTTTATCACTGCTGTAGCACTGCTTAGATGCAGATACTTTGATTAATTACAATTCCTAAGTCTTTTTCAATTGAACACCTTCTAATTGTTCTCCTCTCATAAAATACTCCTGTCTAATGTTTTTATTTCCCACATGCATAACTTTACATTTAGCAATATTGAATGTCATCTGCCATGTATCTGCCCATTTTTGGATTTTGTTTAAATCATCTTGGATTACTTTAGTCGATTCCAAACTGTTTGCCAAACCCCCAAGTTTAGTATAATCTGCAAATTTAACTATTTTGCTACTAACATCCATATCAAGATCATTTATGTAAATAAGGAAGAGCAGAGGTCCCAGCACCAATCCCTGCGGGACACCACTGCCCACAGCACCGAGGTCAGATACGGCCCCACCTACTGTTACTCTTTGTATTCGCCCTTGCAGCCAATTATGAACCCACTCTGAAACTACTCCTGCAATTCCTACTGAATTCATTTTAGCAATGAGCCTCTCATATGGTACCTTGTCAAATGCTTTCTGAAAGTACATATAAATAGTATCATAAGCCTGGTTCAGGTCAAAGGTATGAGTGGTTGTGCGTTGGTGACAGGCTTCAGCCTAGGAGGCAGTGCAGCGCTCGCTACTGGCCGGACTACGGTGGCAAGTTCTCATATGAGGGAGGGATAATTGGCACAAAATAAGAGAGAGGGAATTGGATACTAAAAAGTGGGGGAAAAAACTGCAAAAATATAAAAATATAAAAATCACCATAGGCATGAGGTGCTTTTCAACATTACATCAACATTACAACATTACAATTCTTTGGACGCCAAACATAACGCTGATGTGCATGTCCAAAAAGCGAATTCAAGATGCCTTTTTTGGTTAATTATCATCGTTGAATGGTAGCTTTAGACACCTTGTAACCCCAAGATGCCAGGTTGTTTTGGAGATCTTGAACTATGACCCTTAGTCTTCTTTCTGCCTCTCAAACCATCCGTCTCACTACACATGGGGGCAAGATAGACTTGAATCCTCTACCTGGCAGGTTAGCCACTGTTCCAGTTGCCTTAAACTTCCTAATTAGAGGAAAGAAAGTGGTATCTAAGTGGTTTCTAATAACAGTAGAAAGTGGTATCTTTTAACTTTTTAGTTTTTTGTAGCCATCTCCTGATCTGTAGAAGTCAATAACCTTTTCCCTGATGCTTTCCGGGAGTTCTCACCATAATGATGGCTGACCACAGTATTTTAAATGTGTGTTCCCTCCTTTTTATACCCAAGGGAAACAGGAAACCATTGTAGGCCACTGTATAGTTCTATAAACTTCCAATGATGGTTGTATATTTATGAAGATTTGTTTTTGTTGGGATTCAATTTAAAAGAATAGTTAGGGGTATGAATAATTGTGATCCAGATGCTTTCTGGGAAAAAAATATGTTTTCTGAACAATTGTATTTGTAATGTAGGTTTTCAGTTTTTTTTTTTTCATAAAACATACCTCATTACTCATATAGTTTATTTTATACTAGCTCTTCTGTTCATCTTTATCAAGCGTGTGAATAAAAGCTGAGCCTACTGTATATATACATTGTATTTTACATGTAAATTACCTTAGAGTGTGACAAAAACATCTTTGATACTTTTTTCCTGATTACAATGCTCAGAATTGGAAATGTATGCCTTATCTCTCATCTTTGAATATGAACAAGGCTGTAAGGCAAGCTGAGTGAGCGGGGAGCCAATATTCACGAGCTCTCCTTATTTGACACGCCGATTGAACTACGTCAGCAACGAGTCCTGTGCTTCTGAAATTACGTGAGAGGAACCTGACCCGCCTTTATCGGCGGACCCCTCACAGCAACGCAATGGCCGGGTTCAAGCTTTCAACATCCCCCGTCCATCTGGTTTCACCCAAACGTCATCCTATTTGATGAAAAACGTGACCTTTAAGGGTGAAACAAGCCCACTACTTTACAGGGGATTGGGGGAGTCTGTTAGTTTGTGTGGCTAGGAATAATAGCACTTCTGCTGTGAGGGGTACAGCTGAGGTAAAACAGGGAGAATCGGGACTGTACTGTGACACAATGCCAGAGAGAGGGAGAGAGAGAGAGAGAGAGAGAGAGAGAGAGGTAGAGTAAGGAGAATCAGGGATTACACTGTGACACAATGCCAGATAGAGAGAGAGAGAGAGAGTTAAAGCCGGGAGAATCAGGGATTGTACTGTGACACAAGGCCAGAGAGAGGGAGAGAGAGAGAGAAAAGTAGTGGAGGGAAAAACTGGCAGAGAGGGAGAAACAGGCTTTGAGGGTGGATAAATGTTTGTTTGTTTCATTTCCCTAATTTCTTGGCTTTTTAAACCCTTTGGCAGTGCGACAGCTGCCTCCTGGCCAATAACGCCTTTGAATCAGTACTGGAGGGGGAGTGATTCGGTGTCCTACAAACGGTTAAAAGTGTGAAAAAAAGGGATTAAAATAGGAAAAGTAGGTTGGAGGGAAAAGGACTGATTTAGAACAGGACCCCTGAGAAAGAGATCAAGAGGAAAAGAGGGAGGGAGGGAGGTGAAACAAGAGCAACGGAAAGAGAGAGAGAGAGAGGAGGACAGAAATAGAGACAGAAAAGACAGTCAGACAGAGGAGGAGGAGGAGGAGGAAGGACCACAGAAACAGAGCCGCAGAAACACGTGGAAGGAGTGGGGGAGAGAAGGAGAAGGAGAGGGGAAATGGAGGGGTGGATACAGGGAGAGAGGGGCTGGAAGACAGTGGAGGACGAACTCTGATGTATAGATACGATGGAACGATAGCCACGGGACCGGTTTTGTGGCGCAGTGCTGTGACACAACGTGTGAATCCCACTGCAGTACCGGACTGCAGATCTTAGCTCACAACGAACCCGGGACAAGCTCACGAGGTAAAACAAGGTCAGGTAAAGCAGGCTCGTACTCAGCTCACCTGACAGAAAGCACAGAGACCACCCCCGCAAACATTTAGTGTGGTGATGACTGGGAAATCTTTTTTCATTAAAAAAAGAGGGCGGCGTGGAGTCATGAGGGTACAAGGGCGAGGAGTATCTTCAAGCAACGTGGACAAATAACTAAACCAACAAGGGCACATCACAAAGCGTGCGCATTAGGATGTTCACAAGAAATTAGACAAACGATTTTTTCCTTTTCAGGAAAACGATTAATTTCTGAGCCGACTGTGGTCAAATCTGAGAAGGTTCTTCCATACCTTTAAAACATGATATATTATGTTTTTGTTTTGTTTTAAAATTTAAAAAAAGGCCAACGGCTAAACCTCAAATGTCTAAATATGCCAGTTAGAGTCTAGCTCTGTACAGAACTGCGCTGGGGGATGTTATGCTCTGACATTAAGGGAATGAGCTTGTTGGGGCTGTAATGGTGAAATTGCCCACCTGGCTCAGTAAAAAGCTCAGCTCTGAATTGGCACGTATAATTTGTGCTCCCGCGGGGAATGTTTTCGCTTTTACAGTGACTCGCACAAAGCATGGCAATTTCAGGGCAAAAATTCAGAGGCTTGCTGGGGAGTTACGAGAACTCACCAAGGGGTGGGAAAAAACCCAAAACAAGCAATAAGAAAGCCCTCAGAGTGTGGCCTACTATCCGAACGAAACAGGTCACGGGAAAACCGTCTAGCGAGGCCCCGGAGTTAAAGAGGCCGCCACGCTTAGCCACTCGGCTCGGCTTGCCTGACGGTCACCTGGTCAGTCGCTCAGAGACCAATAAAGCCAGTGTGCCTGCCCTTCATCCGGTTCAGTAGCATCCTGTCCAGGGGGCCTGCTGCTTTGCCAACGGGATAATCTCTGATCCTGTGGGGCTCCAAAGCCCGAGTCCGGCTTCCGTGCCGCTACTGGCAATCTCTGTCCGTGTGTAGATAACTGAGCCGGTCCGCGCACACGCCCAGTGAGTAAACGACCCCCGTCGGAGGGGCCGGGGTTCATGTTTACGGGTGAGTCAGCCGGCCGTTTGAAAACCAACCGTTGCGCTCGTGCGCCGCGGTGAATCCCAGTGACCGCTCCTCGCCGCTGGGGCACAATGTGAGTGGCGAGGCCGGGGCGCAGCGTGTTGCCTGTGTGCCAGCGTGCGGTAAAAGAGGGTACTTACTGATCAGAGGATTAACATCGCAGGGGGAGAGGACGACAGCAGGAGCGTCAGCAAATGATTAGACTCGGCTAAGCCAATTCAGAGGACAGGCCCAGAGCCAGACAGACAAAGTCGGAGAGAGAGAGGGAGATGGACCTTTGACGGACCCTTTTATTCAAACGCTGAAGGGGACAAGCAAACGGCGTTACATATAACGCATCGTGACATTTCCACTCAAAGAGAAAAAACTGTGAAAAATGTAAAAACTATGATTAAATAAAAACAAACAACAAACCTCCCCAGGCTCAAAGCAGGTGCGACACAAACCCATCCTCTGTGCATGAACACACTGCCTGCCCAATACACCAGCCTGTTTCAAAGCCGCCCATCGCATGTCTAAGCCGGGCGTAGGCCTATCATACTTGGAGGTGTGCCTCCACAAACTCCCTGAACACCAACAGTGGATCTGTGGTCTATTGGCCCACTGTTCTGAACTTTGTCTTGCCTGGTCACCCGCAGATACAGAGAGAGACAGAGACAGAGAGAGACACAGAGAGATATATATAGAGAGAGACAGAGACACAGAGAGAGAGAGAAACAGAGAAAGAGACAGACAGACAGACAGAGAGATATAGACAGAGAGAGAGACAGACAGATACAGAGAGAGAGAAACAGAGAAAGAGACAGACAGACAGAGAGATACAGAGAGAGAGAGAGAGAGAGAGACAGAGAGAGAGACAAAGAGAGGGATATAGAAGCAGGTAGACAGTCAGAAAGAGGGACAGAAAGGCAGAGAGACAGAGAGAGGGAGAGAGGAATACAAAGACAGGCAGACAGCCAGATGGACTGTGATGATCTACGGTAAGCCGATCTAGATCCAGAAAGCCTCACATCAAACACTAACTGAAAAAAGGTTGGCAACAATTGAAAAAATGGATCTTTCCCCAGTTCATTGAGGAATTTAAAATGTAAGAAAAAATAGCTTTAATATTTGCAGGCCCTAGATATAAATATTACATGAAAATGCCCAGCTTTTTTGAAAAGGGAAGACATAGAAAGTATTTGCCTATCTAAGAACAGCTGTCTAAGTTCAAAATTTAAGACCGAGTACCCCAATGAAATGTCTGAAAACCAAAAACCCCAATGAAATGTTCTCTTAAATTATAGTAATATCCCCATCCTTCCATGAGAGGAAGCACAAATTGCAAACCTGCAAATCCAGCCACAGCTATGTGCTCCCAGGCAATAGCCAGAGGGAAAGTCGGCAGGTATCTTACATCAGTACATCAATATAGTATTTCCAAAAATGGGCAAGGAGCAGGGGAGAAAGGAGATAGTTAATAATAATAATGACACTAATAATATTGTAGTAGAAGTAGTAATACTGCACTTTATATTTATATGTACATTTTTTAATCACTAAATGAACATAATGAACATTCTAATGAGATATTATCGCTTTTCTGCTTGCGACAACCTCACATTCTATTGTGATAACAAGACCCTTCTGATTATAGCATCATCAAAATGTTATCAAATGCAAATCCCTGATTATACTGCATATACACTGCCACTGACATTCTGACAAGATCAACGTTTCCCTCTGACATCAGCATTCTAGCATGGCGTCTTCATAATTCTGACTGTGGAATCAAAACCGTTTGAATCACATTATAGCGATGTAATAACCACTCATCTAAGGACCGCTGTAACCTGTGGTTGAACCGCAAACGCATATACATCCCCATTCCAATCTACAGATAACTGCCAAAATAAAGGAAGCACTTGAGTAAATGAAGGGCTCTGTTATAGTGTGGGGTGTATTTTCCTGGTATTATTTAGGTCCACTCAACATCTTAGAGTGCAAGGTAAATGCCAATAAATTCAAAGCCATTCTGAGTGATTACCATCATCCTATAGTGAAGTCATCTCTTCCAGGATGACAATGCCCCTTCCACAGGGCACGAGTGGCTACTGAACGGTTTGATGATCCTGAAAATTATGTAAACCATATGCCCTGTCCGTCTCAGCCACCCTATCTCAACCCAATTGAATGCTTATTGAGATTCTGGAGCGGCGCCTGAGACAGCGTTTTCCATCACCATCTACAAAACGCCAAATGATGGACTTTTCATGGAAGAATGGTGTTGCATCCAGCAATCTATGCCACTTGTAGAATCTATGCCGAGGCGCATTGAATTTCTTCTGTTGGCTCGAGGTGGCCCAACGCCATATTAAAACACTTTATGTTGGAGTTTCCTTTGTTTTGGCAGTTACCTGTAGTTACATGCACCTTGCCTCTACACTCAAAGCACCCAAATGCATATTCTAGCCAAAAATAAATAAATCTGTTTCTTGCTGTCAGTGCCAAAGATAAGGAATAAGAGAGAAACAAAGAGAAGGGGAAAGGTATTTGTATAATGTATTTGTTGTTTGTTGTTCTGTCACTTTGTGAACACTGCCTTAAGATATATCTATAAATCACCTTGAAATTGAATTCGGTGTGAGGTGAGCTGGTCAAAGTAAGCATGGCATGCCCTTAAACTGTATTTATGCCACTATGTTTTTCTCAGCTGCCAGAGTGGTAAAGAATTGTTTGTAACACTTTACTTGAAAGATATGTCATAAAGCCTACATAACGCTGTCATAACCATGATATAATACCTGTCATAACCAGCTACTACAGTGCACCACAACCTATGGCCATCGACATGGCACTGCCATACTGTATGCAGTGATTACAAAATAGATCCAAAATAATTGATAAACAATTACCGCTGCATATATTGTGACAGTGTTATGACAATGGTCATAAGCTGTAACACACTATCATAACTGGTTATGAGAGTTGCTATGTCATGCTTATGGCCACGCTATGTAGGCTGTATGGCATGTATTTCAAGTGAAGTGTTACTGACTTGTTTTAACAATTTGAATATGGAAGAATAACACAAATACAAAAACAATAATATTTTTGTCCAATCATATTCTACCAACATATGGAGTGCGACAAGATTTTCATAGATTATGCGTGGGATCATACACACATTTCTGCTTAGACCTTGTCAGTGAGTGAGAACAAAAGACTGGGTGCCCGCCAAAACGGTCGACTTTCCAGCGATGTGTTTGAAAGTATGCGCGACATATGTATAAGTTCAATTGGAATTGATGACACAGAACTGAGATGTGAGCACATTTAAATTAAGAATGAGTGACCCCTGAGGACATGGACTTGAGCAGGCACATTTTCAGCTCCGGTGAAAAGTGACCGCAATCTTTTCCCGCCAACGGCATGCTATAAAGTAACTCCACCGAAAGCAGGGGGGTGGTTTTTAAACATGCAACCCTAACGTCCTGAATAGTGCATCCAGCTAAAGCACAGATCCTCGATGCAGTGACTCGCCCCACAGCCTGGAAACGAATCCTGACCACGCCAGTGCCAACAGGGTCCAGTGGAGGCGATACACAATAAGCAATAGCGTCACCCAGGGAGGGCGGGTTTCGGTCTGCAGAGTGCGTACCCTTTCCCGTCGCACAACAGCGCCCCCTCTGGTCGATCGAGGCACCTGCGGTCTGCCTGCCCCAGCTGCGTACCCGGTGCAGTCCCCTGACACAGAGACCGCGCAGCTCGGCTGCAGGGCTGGAGAGTGGAATGGAATGAAGCCTGACAAGCACATGCTGCAGGGGACACGCCTGCTAACCTACACCGCCCCCGAAATGTGTGATTTTTTACACCGAGAGCTGTCGCTGCACGGAACAGCTTTCCAAGGTGATGTAGTAGGAGCAGAGACCCTTGGGGGGGATCAGGTCCAGGCTTGACGCAGTGCTGGCTACTCTATAGACTGCAGGAAAACAATGAGCCCAAATGGGCTGAATGGCCCGTTTTCTCGTCACTGTGTATTCTTGTGTCCTTACGGAAATACGACTGGGCATTCCAAACGGAAGAGAAAAAGTTTGTAAAAAAATGGTGGATGGAGATGCTGCAGCGTTTGATGTGCGAGGCGAGCCTTGGCCTGCTTCACCACTGGCAGTACAGAGACCCGCTGCACATCTGCACTAGTGAAGGGAGAATGAGGTGTCATGACTACAAATAAATGGGTGGAGCTACAGTTAGCTGTCAATCGCTGACTTGTTTGAACCAAACACATACAGTCACTGGTTCAAAACAGTGAGTCACTGGCGGTGTGTGGTAGCTGCACCCACTTTTTGGTGTCGTAAAGCCTCGTTCTCCCATCACTATCCTGCACTCTGTAGGCTGCAGCAGACAGCCCTCTGTATGCGAGGTGACTCACAGCAGGGCATGGATGGTGTCCCCTGACCCCATACAGTGTGTTACAGTGCACTCACGCACACCAGGAAACTTCCTGCATTGTTCTCCGCTGGGCAGGTAATTACATTGACCTTATTTACAACGGCGGGCAAGACAGCGGGGGCAGAATATCCATAGGAAGGAGTGGGGGGTGAGAAAGAGGAGGATGTAACGAAAGAGCACACAGGGAAATGAGGAGAGGAGGAGGAGGAGGCCTCCAGGAAGCATGACAGGAGGACAGAGAGGGAGAGAGAAAATGCATTAGTTATTAATTAGATTAATTTGTTATTTAGTTATTCGCTTAATTATTTAATATGTATGTATGTGTATAAGTAACATGTCCACATATTTGTATGTACATGCCTGCATGTGTGTGTGTGTGTGTGTGTGTGTGTATGTATGTTTGTAGGTCTTTTTAAATGTTTTTATATATCCCTTATGTTCTATGCTTGGGCTATATAAATATTGTTGTTGTCATGCCAATAAAGTAAACTTGAACTACATTGAAAATAGAGAGATAGAGAGAGAGAAAATAAAAAACGCAACAGGATGTGGGAATTGGGTATGAGAAAAGGATGAAATGAGGAATGGGGGTGAGAGAGGGGTGGAAATAAACGAGGGATGGGAGCACTGGTGGGAGGGAGAGGTGAAGGGTCGCGAGCTACAGAGCAAACAGATGAAGGGGAGACAGAGAGGGAGAAGGAAGGGAACGAGCGAGTCAGGGGGGAGGAAGGTCAAAAATAAAACCTTCTGTAAATATAGCCACAACCACCTGGGGCAAAGCAGGAGTGGAGAACAGCCTATCTAAGAACAGCTGTCTAAGTTCAAAATGTAAGACCGAGTACCCCAATGCGAAACAGCGCAGCGAGGAGAACGGCGGGAAAGTGGGGAGCGAGTCTATCGGCTGGCACGTCTGCCGCCGAGCTTTCTAAACAGAAAGTGCCAAACACATCTGAGGAAGGAGAAACAGCTCCAGACTAATGCACCGCATAACAGAGGCCCCGGTGCCTTCATCTCCACACACTCACAGATCTGAAATGTAGTGCAGCTACACACGCCTCTGCTTTGCTCTGCGGCGTGCTACAATCGCTGTCCCTGATATACATGAGAGACCGACCCCCGTAGCCGAAAATGTATAAAAATATGTGTGATGCGCCCAAATTGAAAGTCAGGTAATTATAATTCCTCAGCTTAGAAGATTATTTCCGTACAGTTATTACCAAGTGCTAATTACTTTAGAAATCTGGAGAGAAATCTGGGAGAAATGTTTTCTAAGTTATTCAGTTGGGCCGTCCTTGGCAAACGTTGAGCTTGCACCAGATTCTCTTTCAACACTTCATCACTTATTTGAGATTATTAAGCATTCAAGTCATTCGCAGTAATGAAATCCCAAACTAAAGAGTTTAAAGTTAACACAAAGTTCATTTTTATATACATCTGCATATACATAACAGTAAATCCCCAGATTCAAAACATTCAAAACTCCCAACATGAAACATATGCTGTATGAGGTTTCCTGATAGTTTTGTAGCACTACGGTGCAAGGGTTAGCCTTGCCATTGCTTATTCAATCTGAGTAATAATAACAAGTTCACACTTAAAACATGTTCACAATAAGAACATTGTCAGAGAAAGAGAGAGAGAGTGTGTGTGTGACAGAGAGAGAGAGAGAGAGAGAGAGAGAGAGAGAGAGAGAGAGAGAGAGAGAGAGAGAGAGAGAGAGAGAGAGAGGAGAGAGAGAGAGAGAGAGAGAGAGAGAGAGAGAGAGAGAGAGAGAGAGAGAGGGAGAGAGATTGAGAGAGAGATCAAACGTTTTACTCTCGCTGAAAGTGCTGACTGGCAGAAAGAGATTATCAGGAGACAGCGTGAGGGAGGAGAGTGAAGGAGAAAGGAGAGAACATATGACAAGTATTCTCTACAGCAGAGACCCTGCCTTCCTCAGTGTTGTGTAAAACAGTCGTGTCATGTGGGGCTGGTCCAGGGAGAGAGGGCAGAGAGGACGGAAAGGCTATTATACATTTTTCATTAAGTTTCCAGGCACCAAGCCACATCAAAGCCTTTCGGAGAGGGAGAGAGGGAGAGACGGAGGGAGAAGTAGGCACAGGATGTTCTAATTAACTTCACAGCTGCCTGCCCCCACCCCCCCTCCTCCCTCGCTCCACTCATCCATTCTCTGTGTCTGCCCGTTCGCTGTCATCTGTGTGTCCTGTAAATCCATCACTCGCCGTGAGTGATGTCCGCTACAGGCGGGGAGCAACATCTTTGCTCTTAGCTGCAAGGAGATGGGTGAGGGGGAGGGGGAGGGAGGGAGGAAGGGAGCAGAGGGGGAGGGGTTGAGGGGGGTCAAAGGAAGTGTGTCCAGGGGTGTGGTCATGGCCACAGGAAGGGTTCAAAGTCAGGGGCCTCACCCCTTCCTCCTCCAGGTTCGCCTTCTCCACGTTTCTCCAGACGACGCCCCCCTGCTCTCCCTCTGCTCTGCCCTTCCCCTCTCCCGGATCCCGCCCCCCACCCTCACTTCTCCGAAATGCGTGAGTCAACAGGAAGTTCCAGCAAACTCTGAATTACAAACATGCCACAGAGTGTCAGTCATACTACTGTGTGACCTTTCTGCTGTGAATCAGCACTCCATGGTGTGTGTGTGTGTGTGTGTGTAAATGAGTGAGTGAGAGAGAGTGATGAGGCATGTAACAGTAGGAGTGTGTGTGTAACAAGAGAGAGAAGAGAGAGAGAGAGAGGTGAGGTGGGTAACTTTAGAGGAGTGTGTGTGTGTGTGTGTAAGTGTGTGTGTAACAGAGAGAGAGAGAGAGAGAGAGGTGAGGTGGGTAACTGTAGGAGTGTGTGTGTGTGTGTGTGTGTGTTTGTAACAGAGAGAGAAAGAAAGATAGGTGAGGTGGGTAACTGTAGGAGTGTGTGTGTGTGTGAGAGAACGAGGGAGAGGTGGCTAACTTTAAGAGTGTGTGTGTGTGTGTTATTTCCATTATATCATCCTGGGACACTATGAGACATAAAGTAGAAAAGGACAAACATTAGTGAGGGAACATTGCTTCTGGCTCTGAATTTGTCAGTAGCCATTTTTCCCAGGGCAATTTTATAACATCTTTATTTATTTCTTTTATTTATAATGTCAAAATAAAAACCTAGGCTTTCACATTCTGTACTGTTACAATGTGAGTAATCTATGAGTTAATGTGAACCAAGAGCGATCAAGTAATAATTCACATTAATACTGATTATTCATTGGCAAATATTTGATTTAATCCAGATGATTTGTTTTACACCAAAACTATACAGGTAATTACAATGTAAATTAAATCAGTTACCCTGGGTGTTTTTCCTTATACTAATGTAGCTACTATATTCCGGTAACTGCCAAAATAAAGGAAACGCCAACATGTCAAAGTGTCTTAATATGGCGTTGGGCCAGCACAAGCTGCCAGAACAGCTTCAATGCGCCGTAGATTCTGGAGTGTCTGGAACTCTATGGAGGGATGCAACACCATTCTTCCACATGAAATTCCATCATTCCAAATGCCATCTTAAGCGCAGCTCCAGAATTTCCCATTAGTGTTCAACTGGGCTGAGATCTGGTGACTGAGATGGCCATGGCATATGGTTTACATTGTTTTCATGCTCATCAAACCATTCAGTGCCCAATCGTGCCCTGTGGATAGGGGCATTGTCTTCCTGGAAGAGACCAGTCCCATCAGGATAGAAATGCTTCATCATAGGATGGTGATCACTCAGAATGGCTTTGTATTTATGGGCGTTTACCTTGCCCTCTAACGGGTTGGTTGAGTGGATCTAAACCCTACCAGGAAAATGCACCCCACGTCATAACAGAGCTGCCAAAACCATTCATTTACTTTAGTGTTTCTTTTATTTTGGCCGTTACCTGTATATGGCCTAAAAGGTGTGGCTACATAATTGGCCATGGCTAAATCGAATTGGGTGACAGATGGCTCCCTGCAGTAGTGTTTATACTTCAGGCGAGTCTCAAAAATACACAAGAGAGCAACGGGATCCAAACTGACAAGAGGACAATGTGCATTTTGCAGAAAAGAGCAACAACAAAAAATGCCTATCAAGATGTTTTATGATAACGCCACAATACATTGTGATGGCAGTAAAGTTCCGGCGCACTCGAAAACAGTCAGCGAATGTCTGTGTCACGCATCAAACTTTAAATACCAATCTGTACTCGAGACAAGGGTGGGCTATTTGAAAGGCGAAGCCATTGTTTACCTGCGGCTTTGCAAGCGGCTCGGTCTTTTCATGCGAGGTACGGCGGGGAATTCTCCACGCACTACACTCATACAGGTAACTTGTCAAAATAAAGGAAACATTCCTTTATTTTGGCAGTTATCTGTGTGTTGCACTCACTGAACTAAATCTATTCGAGACACATAGCATCGGGAGAGTCTGATTTCCTCATACAGCCCGGAGGCCATAATATGTAATACGGAAGACGATTTGAGAGGACGCTTTCCGAAATCCATGGCGATAGATTTCTATTAAGAAACTTTTTGGGAGTGACGAGATACCGTGATTTAAATGGGCTACAGTTGGCGAGATTTAGAGATTGGACTGTCGTAAACAGCCACTGATCAGTCACGGCGTCTTAAATATGCTAATAAGTGCAGAAGAGCCTACTTTGATAGTCACGCATATATTGCGCTTATGTGTTAAAGCATTGAGCCAGATTCATGGCAGGCAAACCGAGATATTTCTAAATGCATTCAACTTTCCCCGAAGGCGGCAAGGATGATAAAAAAAAGCCGCCTGTCAGATATAGAAAGCGTTTACGAACGTGTGTCCAAATCAGATTTCTCCACGTCCAGGCCGTTTATCATTTTCTCCTCTTATCGGCACCTCGGCCTTTCTTACCATTTACTGCATGCGTGTCTCCGAATTAATATATTTTCTCATTTCTGCTCCGCCATCTCTTATGCCCCCCCCTTTGTCTGTTTAATATTCACCACCATTTCTATATTGTACCAGCTCTCCCCCACTACGGCTTTCATGAACTCACCCACCGCCGTTATCAGATATCTTTGCACAGTAATGGCAAGTCTGTCTGACTTCAAACGCTCACTCAACGTCTCTTCTCCTCCCTGTGTCAACTGTGAGAATGGCAACGCTCCACCTTCCATATAAAATCCTTATCTCTGTCTCTCTCTCTCTCTCTCTGTCTCTGTCTCCCGATGTTCAGATCTCAGTTCAAGTTATGTGTAATTGGCATGGCTATAAATTCAAAAGTATTCGCAAAGGCAAATAAATATTGAGAAAATAATACCAGAGTAGTGAGCTTATGAATTCAAACTAATGTCAACGGTAACGGTAATTAAAATGACAAAAGGTTGTTAACTATAACGTTGCTCAGTTTTTTTCATTTAGGGACGTGATGTGGTCAACAAAACCATTTTTGTTGTCCATTAATGTTTTGTTATTGGAGGAAGAATCTTATTAAAATATTTTTCACAGGAACAATGTCACCTGTCTCACAATAGCGACATAGCCTTGCCGCTTTCGGGAGCCATGATTTTGCCTTTTAATTGACAACGGTGTCGTCATTGAGACTTTTTGGTCAACCCCCACTCTCTTTTTAGTTCTGCAATCTATAGTCAACTGTGAAGGGACCTAGCTTTCTGGAATACAACACTTGCCTGTCTATTCTCTTTTCCTAAAAATAGAAACACCAGTATCCCGATTCACTCCTTTTAAGTACTCATATATTATATTAAAGCATAGATGATGACACGTATACACAGTACATACGTTTTATAGATATGCATTTCGGTGCTTCTATTTGACAGACATGGCATTATATTGTTCACAGTTCCGTATTTAATTATATCTGAGTTATAGTGCACACCAATTGTGCTGATAACAAAGCCGATTACTGAGGATTTAGAAAAATCCATTTTGATGTCTCCCTCCCTCTGTTCTCATACAAATTGAGCAGAGGAAGGAAATGATATCGGTATAAGCCCTGTATCACTACCCCCACCTCCCCATTCACAGATATACTCTTTGGAGTGAGGTACAGGCATGTGATGTCCTGCATCAGACTAGGGCTGGCAGTGCGGTACAATGGTTAGGGAATGGGACTTTAGGTAACGCTATGGTTGCAGGTTCAATTCCTAGGTGGAGCGCTACCATTGAGCGAGGTGCTCAACCTGAATTGCTTCAGTAAAATATCCTTAAATGGAAATGTAGACTGGAAATCTTTAAGATGGGGAAAAATATAAACTGTGCAAGTAGCTTTGGATAGGAGTGTCTGCTAATGTAATGTAATGCTTGACTCTTGTAGGAGGCTCATTGCCTGAGTAATATTAGGCTGCCACTGAATAGCTAATACGCCACCCTCTCTGTCCTACCCTAGGCTGTGGCGCTACTCTGGTTATCATTACCATGTATTTCTCTGTCTGTATCAGGCATTTAAACTGCTCATGTTTGAAGAAAAGAGATAGATTATTGGAGAAGTTAGTTTGACACCTCAGACTCTTCTCAGAAGTTGGTGTTTACTTCTCTTAAATCCAGAAGGGGGAATCAATGTTTTGATTTTCACCTCAGTAAGGAGGTATTCTCACCAGACATCACAATCTGACTGCGGCAAAGAGTTGGTGGTTTGGAACAAGGGTTCTCAAACTCGTTCCAAACACAGCTGCAACCACTGAATTGTAACGAGCTGTTGATCATTCTTAATTAGACACTTTTTATGTCTATTGAAGGATGATTTATCTTCTTATTATGTCAGAAACAGCTATGCATGACATAAATGTCCCATATTCACATCCCAGGACTTTTAGTCAGATCAACTGTAATGTGCTACGTGGAAAATGATCCCCTTAGAAAGGGGTGACATGTTTAATAGATGAATTTATAGACCGACAGATGAAATCAGTGGGGTCCTTATTGCTGAAAGTGTGGACACCTGTTCACTGAAACTAAACCCTTTGTGGAAAATGAGTTCAAAGACACAGCAAGTGGCAATGAGTCAAACCTGCACCATGCTAGGGAAAGTTTCAAGAAAAAACTATGGTAGAGCTTAAACACGTGTTTTCAACAACCTGAATTAATCAAGAGGTTGGCTGTAACAAAAACCAGCATGCGCAGTGGTCCCCCAGGACCATGTGTGAGTACCCCCGGTTTTGACAGTCATACAGTGTCGATCCATTGTTCTAGAAGTAGCTACCATCTTGGAAGCTGTATTCCTGTTCACACTTCTGTGACAAGTACAGTGTGAAAACAAGACTCCGGCCAGCGAAAGCCAGCTTGCAGAACTGGCTTTGAGACGGGGGCGCTCCACACAAACCATTGTGTTCCTGTGAATGGCATTCATGTGATTCTTCTGCCTTAATAATTCAGGATGACTACACTTCTGAAAGCATAACAGCTTAAAAGTACAATCCCACCGCTCCCTCCTGCACAAGACACCTCGGATGTTTCAACAACAAGGGGTAGCTGGCCCCTAACCCCCCCCCCAAGACAATTCAGTTTAATTTTCCCACAATCCCTTTCAGGTTTTGAGTTCAACATTGATTTTAGATTCTATGATTCTTCAAGACTACGCCACGCTGACGGTCTCCCGACCACTCCGTGTCCCCGGGAACGGGAGGGGGGGCAGGGGACGACGCAACAACGACGCAGTTTTCTTGCCTTTGTCAGATAAAACCACCTCCATCGGCCGTCCCTTGTGGGCCTCTTTCAAGTCCTGGTGGAAAGGGATGATTTGGTTTCAACACAATGGGCAAAAACGGAGAGAGCGCTTGTTTATTTCCTCGCTCCCGAGTAAATATTTTACGGGCTCTCGCTCCACAGTCTGAAAGATGTGTATGCACTGGAGATGTCCTAACAAGCAAGGGAAAGCAAACAGATGGGAGAGCTGTGAATCAAAACAGCTCGTTTTTTTTTGGGGGGGGGGGGGTTTTGAGCGGAAACATGGCAAAGCTGAACCGAACGTGCCGCTGTTTTGGCTGGTGATCTCTCTCTCTCTCTCTCTCTCTCTGGCTCAGGACTGGGAGAAGAGGCAGTGGGATGGACCAAAAACCCTGGAGTTTATGCACACAAACAAACAAGTAACAAACCCCCATGCCACGCAACAGGGTTTTAATTGGAGGCTGCATGTTTGCTGGCCGGAGGAATCCGTGTTATTCAATCCACGGCATGGCACAAACTGTTCCCGATTTTTTTCCGTCGCGGAGATCGTGATTGGATTTCCGAGGACTTGACACCGACACAGACACTGTGCTCAGCTCTCCGGGTCCCTCTCTCTGAGAGAGTGTGGTGCGGTTTGATCCTCACCATTACTCCTTCAATACCGGGGTCTGGTTGCACGGAAAGGGGGAGAAGGGTGACACTTAGCTCAGGCCTGGTGTCAGAATGTCTGGGCTGGGTTTGAGGGGGAAAGGGATTCTAAATCACACGGGTTTTCTGGTATGAAAAACCAAGTGTGGCCTTCTGTGACATAAACAAATGCGCTTGTAGCCCTCTGTGGAAATTTAGTTATTCTGTCTTAGATCAAATTCCCGAAACCCGTATAATTATCTCGACCATGTGTGTGTGCGTTCATGCAGAGGGAGACAAGGAGAGATTATTTCACTGTTAGCAACAGAACATATTATGGTGTAGGGTGCATTTTTCTGTCATGGTTCAGGTCCACTCTTTAGAGGGCAAGGTAAATGTTTATACATGGCCATTCTGAGTGATCACCTTCAACCTATGGTGGAGCATTGAGTCACCAGATCTCAACCCAATTGAACAATTGAGATTCTGAAGCGGTGCCTGAGACACCGTTCTCCACCACCATCAACAAAACACCAAATGATGGAATTTCCCATGGAACAATGGTGTTGCATCCCTCCAATAGAGCTCTAGACACTTGTATAATCTATGCCAGAGCGCATTGAAGCTGTTGTGGTGGCTTGTGGTGGTCCAACGCCCCATATTAAGACAACTTACATTGGTGTTTCCTTTATTTTGGCAATTACCTGTACTTTGGCTCGATGAACTCAAACGCAATCAGACAAATGGAAATGGACGCCTGGACAGTGATGAATGGATCCAGCCAGTAGAGCAGTGTAGTGACTCCAGACTTCAATACCAAGCACAAAGTCAGAGACTCATCGGAATGAGAACTGAGTACTGAAAACTGTCTATGGCTAGGTCATGCACATTAAATCAACGTACCTTTTTTTTCCTTAATGCACATTGGGTATGTTATAAAGCACAACGTTGGTAAACAGTGAGCTGTTCTGTCCTATATTAATGCATAATAAAAGGCTAATTTAGCACGAGTAGAATGCGTTATAAATGATTTAACAGGCTCTAAATTAAACCTCTGGTCCTCCGAGGAAAACTCTGAAACGGTTCTGTACAGCAGCTCAGTATATTACAAAAAACAGCAGTGAAAAATGGATATCCAGACTTCAAAGCGACTTCAATCAGGATACATTGCTAGGCTTGATGAATAATTGAGGAATTTTCTGAACGGCCTTGAGATATATGATTTTATATTTATTTATTTTCTGCAGTGGGCTTTCGCATGAATAAAACAGCCTTCAAACTGGCGCCCCGATTTCACGGGAGGAAAGCTCGGGATGTAGAAACTAACGCTCTCGTCAATATCTTATGAGCAGGAACCTATGGTGAAGTGTGGCTTGATATGGAGAACAGGATCGTGCGCATCCACTTCCTCCGCGCATCGTGGGCCCGGCGCGTCTCGACACTCAACGTCCAGCATCCGCACCTCACTCACTTCATTGACACAGTAAGTCCGAGCAGTATTGATGCCTGCTGAATTTAGCGTGCCGCTGATGGTCTCAGTCCACGGCACCAAGCGGGGGGAAAGGCCTTTGGCCCAGTGACGATAAATGTTATCTTGATACAAAGTCTCCAGTGCAGTGGTTTTTGTATTCTGTGGAAAGTGCAGTGTGAGCTGCTCCAACAAAACTTAATAGCCTTTAAGTTTAATAGACTTTAGTCGCTGAATTTGCAGGAAAAGGAAAAAACACAATTTTCCGCCACGGCCAGGCACTCTGCCAGTCGGGAGAAAACGAACCTAGCGCAGAGGTGGGAACTTTCTTTCAGTGACATGACCGATGCCACATCGGCCCTCGTTAACATTTCATTCGAAAGACAGACAATTTCGATCCCCATTAAAGAGATATGCAAAAGAGGGCGCGGTCGTGCGCAGATATCGCCTGACTTCTAAGCTGAGGGGACTGCGGCTGGTGGTCCGGATACGGTTGCTAACCCCCCCTGAGTCTCAAAACAGAAAGGTGGAGATAGGAGAGGTGGAGATGAGAAGGAGGAGGAGGGAGGGAGGGAGGATGAAAACTGCTGACACAAGGGAACGCAGGTATGCAAGATTTTCTTATACTTTTCGAGAAAAAACAACAACAACAGTTAAAGATAATTTGAGGTAATTGCATTGGGACTGTATGTGATCTCCTCTCCCAAATCTTTATTCAAAATGCCAATTACAGACGCTGGCAAACCTGTGTGAATGTGGGCAAGGTTCACGCCTCTGAATTTAGTCAGCAGCTTTACAACGCACATCTTAGCTCTGCACATTTATGAAACTGCGCAGGTCTGGCTTGATCAGTATTTGAATGGGACTCTTTTAGGGAAGTCAAGGTAGATGCTATAGGTGGTTTTGACAGGCCAGTGATACAAACGCTTCCCTCAAAATCAATTGGACACCTTGCTGTAGGGGGCACCGTCTATAAACCGTGAGGTTAAACTGCCCCCGCACTCCCCCCCCTGCCCCTCTGGCCACTGAAGATCGTATGGCAAACATGACAAAGAGCAGAGGTATTAATCTTAATCTTGGTGGCTTAGCCCAATTTCCTGTCTGGTCCTCTGAATATCCCTGTTTTATCAGCTAAAAAAACCAAATCCTCAACTCTCCACAATAACTGATGTGTTGACAAAATGGCTACCATCCCTCCCCCTAGGCGGGTGGCATTGGCACTGGATAAGATGAGCTGCTGTTCCATTGTTTCCAGCGTAAATTACACGAATGGCATCGCTCTCAGATCTATATTTTAACACTTTTCAGTTTTAACTTGAACTTAAACAACAAAATGTGCAAATAAAACAAATCTTCTGGTTCCAATTATCTCTACCACTGCTTTGTAATTATTGTGGAATATTGCTTTTTGCCCTAACAATAAAAAGGTTTAGTCACAACAGGGGATGTGGATGGTTTCATTCTTTCTGTTGTTTTCTTTTTTCTATTTGTCTGAGCTGAACTTGTGTCTAAACTTGCGACTCATTTTCATCATTTTCCACGAGTTCCTCTTGATCGCCTATTAAGGACTCGAGGGAAATATTTTCCAGCTTTTCCCCACATTGGCTTAAATTATTTATTCTTTTATTTTTTTTAAGATTGCAGAAAATTGTGTGTGTGCTGTGTGCCAATCCGATTATACGTGATGCAATAAAAAATAAGACGATTGATGGATTGACGATTGATTGGTTCTGTGTGGCTCAGTAGGTAGAGCATGGCGTTGACAGCGCTTTGGTTGTGGGTTAGATTCCCATTGGGACCACATGCAGTATACTGAAAAAGGTATGCATTCACTACTGTAAGTTGCTTTGGATAAAAGCGTCTGCTAAATGGCGTATATAAATTGAATAGAATCAAACCGAAGCAGAAATTACAGTTAAACATTCTTAAATGAGTGGGTGAACAAAAGTTCATAGACTACTAAGCGTGTTTATAAAGTTCAAAAACTCTCAGAGTAGACCTCCGGGGTTCTATAACGATGTACAGTGGCACAATGAATACAAAATGAAGTGCATATGGGTTTTGGGCAGCGTGCTACATTGCAATAGGAAGGTGTACGTGCTTGAGTCTCTGCGCTTCCCCGTGTGGAACCACTTTGTCAGCACTGTGCGTCGGGAAGCAAGGTAGTCTTGAGCTGGCTGAGACTGTGGGATTATTCCCCCGTCTTGGATGAGAAAGAGGGAGGGGAAAAAGAGGAAATCCTGTCGTCGTGGAGTGACATCTGACCCCGGATATCCTAGCGAAGGACGAGCCTTCCCCAAACACCTTCCCTCTCACCCCGTCTCCTTAAAACTGCCCAGCTGTCCGCATCATTATTTATTGAAAATCTTTCCTTAAAATCTTTTTTTTTTTAAAGACAGAAGAAAAGACCAGCGCTATGGGGATAATGGCAATCTGGGTGATCTGTCCAATGAAACTGAATATGTAAATTGCATTTTACAATTTAATTGCAAAAACTTATTTCTAGACATTTAAAATACCCAATAATCTTGAAAATCTGCATTCATTAGCATAATAAATTGCACGTTGCCATTTTATGCATTGCATTAACAGACAAAATGACATATACACAACCAGACACAAAGAATATGGGGTTCTAACCATCCTACTAAATTATAGATATACTAAGATCAGGACAATCTCATTCCTTATTCCTCCTTGTAGATACAGTTGTAGATACAGGCCACATCGGAAAAAAAATCAACACATAGTTTCTCAATACAGAGTACCTCACTTATGTGATGGGGAAAATATTTTCAAACAAGTAATGAATTCAACGACTGACTTGTAGTTGACTGCACCAGAATGCCCTGTGACCTAACGTGATCCAACAACCTTTGGATTGTTACAGA
This sequence comes from Aldrovandia affinis, assembly GCA_029706075.1. Taxonomy (NCBI): domain Eukaryota; kingdom Metazoa; phylum Chordata; class Actinopteri; order Notacanthiformes; family Halosauridae; genus Aldrovandia; species Aldrovandia affinis. Next base: position 4,172,737 of record JAINUG010000009.1, on the reverse strand, counting down.
GGTGTGAAAACCATGGACCAGTCAACAAAAACAAGGCAAACATCGCACCTGACCACCTCTCCCCTTGTTTACCTGGGGTACAATCCCAGGATTTCACCGAAATCCGCCGCTGCACTCAGCCCACGTGGAAACGGAGCCGGGGGCTTAGCTTCTGCCCGTTAACGAAGGCGTACGCGATCGGGGCGAGCGCGCGTTCTCCAATCGCGGACGGCGCTTAAGTGAGAGAGAAGGCTGCCATGTTGTTACCCGCACAGAGATGGTGAAAGCTCTCGAAGCTTCCGCACACAGCGCTCTGGGCCAGGTCAGGGTTAAGCCTGCTGCTCGCTCTATTGTGGCGGGAGGCGGGAGTGTGGAGCGGGCCCCGGGGCCTCGGGATCCTGTTCCCCTGAACAATGACGCCCCGGGCAGCGATCGGAACAGAGACGGAGTGTCGACCGCGCACGCTGGGCTCGACGTGTGCAGTTACCCGATTACGGTGCTAACAGGTCATGGATACCATTGGGTCGCATTGAGAAATCGCGCAGCTGCTCTTTGCCTGCGGCCCCATCAGAGCGGCAGGGGTGGGGGTGGGGGTGAAGGTGGGGGTGTTATCAGAGCAGGAAAGCAACAGCGCTTCCTCCAAGAGAATTCCTGGAAGGGAGCAAGGAGTCGCACAAAGACAGGAAGGTAGAGTGTGACGGACAGCGGGGGTCGGGAGAGGGAGGGGGACGTCCTGCGGGAGAGCGGGTCACAGAGCCGCGGCCGTGCCGTAACCCGCCGCGGCGAAACGGACCCCGGGCCAGCGAGCGCCACAGGTACACTGATACTCCTGCCCGGTTCGCAGCGGCATTGCGGCGCTCTCACAGTCTATAACATCCACTAAGTAGAGAAATCCCACCCAATCGCTTGTATCTGCTTTCCCCCTCTGGCTGATTTCATATTTATACATTAACCGCATGATCCGTATTTCCACATTAACAAGCCAAGGTTGAAGTGGCCGGAAGCCAGCATATTAAAGAAAGAAAAAAAAATATTGATATGAACAATACTGATAGTACACCCAAGTAATAGTAATAATAATAATAAAAACATAACTCGGTTCAAAGGGCACCTTTCCACAAGCAGTGTAAAAATGATGATTGCAAAAACTCTCATTTTGACAGGGGTCAAAGGTTGCACAAATACAGGCCATTAGTGTTGAAGCTCAGGAAGCCCACTGGGAGAAAACAAAGAGCTTTGGATTGGTCTGCGAGTGTCTGACATTTCTGTGACGTTAAAAACATATCCTCGCTCTTTCCAAAGTGTGCCATGAATTCATGAATTCAAAGCAATTCGATAAAGCTCAAAGAGAAGCTTCCCATAATTTATAAAGTCTATCCAATTAAAACCTCAAATTGCTCATATATTATCACCCAATAGCACATTGTAACAGGATAAATATTATACAAATAAAAATGCAAACA